>VOPJ01016484.1:0-68243 GCA_014673585.1 Semibalanus balanoides
TATAATTCGATTGTAGCAGCAATTTGCACACCTGACCCGGCATAATGTCAAGGTCAGGTCATAAAAAGTCCAAATTTGTAATGAATAATTAAAAATACATAATGCATTATTTTTATGCAGTTTTGTCTCAGCAGTACAGTGGTGCCAATAATGTGTATGTGTCTGTCTGGTCAAAAAATCCAAAAACCTACTTACAAAAAATGTCGTCATGAGGTAGGTACTCATACTAAGAGAGCAATCAATGATTCAAAAGTACAGATATTGCTTTGAAATTTGGTTTCGGTATTTTACATGTGTGGTTTTCTTTCATGTATTCCTTTTTTGAAAATATTATTAAATGTTGTATTGGAGGGCATTTTCCTTTTTATTTTTGGAGGTAAAAAATCCAGGTACCATTTTCTATTCCCTGTCATTTGCTATCTTTCCACGTTTTTTATTGCATTTTGCTTAATAATTGTTCTTTGTACAGCCTGTAAGAAATTATCTGATATTTGCGTCAAAGTCGTGTGTAGTGACGTCACTACATTTTATATTACTCGAAAAAAACGAATTTTTACAATATTATGCACTGAAGACGTCAAATTGATTTAGAAAAAGGGTACTCGAAGTTTCGCGTTGATAGCATGTTCTTTTTTTAGCTACACATTCTGAGAAAATCTCTTGAGAGGGGTGGCCGTTTTTCCCTCCCCCAGCAATGGCGGGTTTAAGTAACCCAGTAAAGAGTCATCACTTTTTGCCCCCCCTCTTTTTTGAACCAAGGTTGATGGGCCTGACGTCACAGCTTGAACCGACACTGATGGCCTGAACGTCGACATAAGCTGAACCGAGCTGATTGGCGTGACGTCCACTGTCTTAGAGATTGTCTCAGTGATCTGTGCTAACGGTGGCGCGCAGTTAAGTTAATGGAAACAAATGCAAGGTACGCAGGCAGTTGATATTACGGCATTTGGCAGGTTACAGTTATACAAATGAAAGTTGCCACTTCGCAGAGTGCGTGATTACTGGTTTGCCAGAAATCGTCGTTCGGCGTTCCATTCGAATAACCAACATTTTGTATTGTTTTCGACTCACTGAAAGCATAGCACCATCTACCGAATGATTAGCAAACATCTTCAACAATCTTATTTCAGCCGATCCGAAAATGTACTGGAGCGCGTCAAACGGTAGGTAGGAATAGGTCCGTATAACCATGTTCCTGCCATTTTAGGTACATATAATTACACACGAAGAATGCAAGCATTTATGAAGTTGGCATCCTCAATTTATCTAAGTAGACCGTCAATATTTCATACGTGAGAGCATGGAAGATAAAACAATACGAGTCCTATACGGTCCAGGGCCCTCAAAAGATACTCGGCATCCATAATTGCCGAACGTAGTGGGCGACGCGCTGTAGCGAATTGAGATGCCAGATTGAGATGAGTTTTGAAGTCATGGATGCTTGCTCGCTCCGCGCTTCGCGCTCGCTCGTAATGAGATGAAGTAAAGGCACCTATCACCAAAACCTCACCATGATTTCAGATAAGATTGCTATTTCAAGATGCTATTTAGATACACATATCGTTTTAACAAATATGAGCGCAAGGACACGCCAGACTCTGAATAGACGTGTTTCACACTAATGATACTGTCGGCAACATCTGGGCTACATGATTTTTGTTTTGTGTCTGTACGTTAAAAGAGGCGGGTTAATAAAAAGATCAAAAATGATAAGCTGAAATTAAATATGCAATATATCATTATGTTGGTCACTGATGACTCGCCACTTCAGTGACCTGGTCATTGGTCCGGTGTGTACTTGTCCAGGATTGTAACTTTGTAAAATAGGTTCAATCATAACTTTCATCAGATGAAAACATATTCAAGGTAAAATGTATTCGATGCAGCTATCCAATGGTGAAAACACGATATCAATCGGGGCAGTGGCTGCAAAGTTATTGGCTTCTGAAAAGCGTCTGTTCGGCCAGGCCGTGTCGGGCCATGTCGGGCCGTGTCGGGCCGTGTCGGGCCGTGTCGGGCCTTGACGGGCCGTGTCGGGCCGTGTCGGGCCTTGACGGGCCGTGTCGGGCCGTGTCGGGCCGTGTCGGGCCTTGACGGGCCGTGTCGGTGGCCTGTGCGGGCCAGTGTCGGGGCCGTGTCGGGCCTGTCGGACTGTGTCGGGCAGTGTCGGACAGGCCGGGTCAAATGTAAATGTGCTTGGTTAAGTTTGACGAGAATCTCGCGGGTGCTTATCGCCCGCTCGGTAACAAAGGCGACAATACTAAGCTACAAATGCACTACTCAAACATTTCCTAATAACTAAAGCAAAACAATAGCATCCAGCCCGACACAATTGTGTAATTACGGTGAAGTCCTGGTTGCCCTAAAACGTTATCAAGCCGTTCATGCACGCCTGGCTGCATCATTAATTAACACCATCGCCATTCTGCTATTTCTTCTATGTTCTTCACGGTCTAAAGGGCACGACAGTTTTTATTTGTACGAATACAAATGTCACAAACTTCCACGTTCCACGTCAACTTATAGGAAACGATTCATCTTTCCGCTTGTTTGGAACTGAAATAGTCATTATATTGCGCCGTTTTTGCAATGTCTAAATTACTAAGGTCATTTTCCAAAAACCTTAGCCGTTTTTAAGTAATTCAGTTTATATTTGGCAAAATGCATCCAGGCTGGTGCAGCCGCTGATTGGCTAACAGCGACTCGATGACGGGACAAGATGTCCTGCGACTGCGAGGGAGGACGACTTGTATTTCTCAAACCTTGACTGGATTAACCGCTGTGGGTTCATATACACAATGCGATATTAGGTTTCGGTGCTAGTTAAAGTTGTTATCATTTTTAAGGATGAGTTATAGATTGACTGTTGTTGTTGTTTTTTAATATTGATCTATCGTAATGCATCGCACTCTCCACTGTGTTCTGTGCGGGAGAAGACACAGTTCGGCAATGTTCAGGTAGAGCAATTATTGTAGGTACTTTGAAATTGGATGACAATTAAGAATGAGCTCAGAATGCATAAATGGGGTTGGGACCAATTTTTCAGGTACCATTATTATGGTCTCATAAAAACAAGGATAATTTTTCATTATGTAAACTCAAACAAAAAATTATCAAAATACAAAATGAACTCAGAAATGATCATAAGCTAAAACAATTAAGCTCAGGTCCTTGTAGTTGTAACGTCACAACCTAGCTAAAATCAGCGGCATTTTTTGCGCGGCGGTGACACAACTTTTTCCCTTTACTCGAAAACTAAAAGAGCTAGAAAGACGCGGATTAAAGCTTTCGAACGCTCCCAACAAGTAGATTTAAGGCTATTTCGTATATTTTGATCTATTCAATATTGAGTTCACCAGAGGTCATCAAAGGTCAGATTTTCGAGTTTTTGGTTTTTGCTTCGAACTTCCCAAATATCTCGAGAACTATGAACGCTAGGAACAACCGGAAAAAGGCAGTCGAAAGCTCTTGGAAAATGCAATCAGTAAATTGCCTTCCGATTATAGCTCAGGACAATATTTCAGGGTCCAGAGGTCATCAAAGGTCAAATTTCCCTAAACAAGGCAATAATTTTGACGTTATCGTGTTTGTCTCGTCAAGGCACTTCGACTCATATTACATTTGACTAGGTACGGTCAGCTTAAAAATTTGACCTCAGGTCAAGTTCAAGTGGTGACCCCAGTAGATTATGTTGCATATGAGAAGACGTGCCTTGACGAGACAAACACAATGGTGTCGGCTTCACTTCTCTATCGTCATTGAGTCAAGAGATATTAGCCGTTTTCACGATGGATTATTTTGTGCGAAATGTTTTAAAACATCTTAAGATGTTTTGAAATGTTTTAGCATAAAAGTTTTAGTATACTTATGTTTTCCTTAACTACACAACTTTTGCAAGCGATTTTTGTCTTGAAATGTCTTTCAGAATTGTGTAATATGTTGGTAAGAATCAGGGACTATCATGGGCTGGGTGCACCCATGGGTGCCCACTCAAATCTTCCAAATGTCTGGGTTGGGTATGCCATTTTTTGACTTTTCATGGGTACTGGGCGGGGCATGGGTATGGCAATTTTGGAATAATGTCCGCTAACTAGTTAATTTTTACTTGACAACCAGATGTTTAACCAGGTAAATAAATATTTTTGTTAATGATGATGGACACTTAAAAATAGACTTGGCAATTATATTGACAACAATAAATCGTGGTAAAGTAAAGGACAGTAATATTTTTTTAAAAGCCATGTCTGATCTTAAGGTCTGAAGCCAAAATATGATAATGTTTAACCGCAAAGTGTTTCGATAAATTCAAATCAGCAGCAACACAACAGGTGCTAATGTTATTCTCGTTATTATTATGCAAGTCAACATGCTGGGGTATGTTGCAGATTTCGTGAAAATAATTATCTGGCCTATCTGAATCGGGCGCCCAATGGGCAATGGGTATGCCATATTAATGAATTTGAAATGGGTCTGGTCTGGGTCTGGGCTTGGTGTTCCATGGGGTTTCCGGCTGGGTTGGGCTTGGGGTTTGGGCCCCATGATAGTCTCTGGTAAGAATATAGTATGCTACAAATTTGCGTTTGGTGTAACTAGCAACATTATTATGTATATGTTAGCTGTGATGCCAGATTTCACCTACTGACCTTTTCAGAACATCTCGAAACAATAGTCGGTCTCGGGCACGGCTTATGGGGTCAGCTCAACAAAGCGACTCCCCCTTGGACTCATAATGAACTCGCCTCCAGCGAATCGTTTCTAGCGCATTATTGCGCCATGCGAGGGCAGACCTTGTGATTCATGACGCTGCCAGATTGAGGTAACTAATATTGGCGATATGCTTAACTGAACGAACGGACTCTAGACCGCATATGTTTTTTCTTTAGAAACGAATAATTTTGTATCAATAATTTTAAGAGCTCAATTTCATGTTTCCATAACTCTTGAATAAATGTTAATATCGCCTAAATCAGTACATTATTTTTGGCTTGGAATATAATCGTATACTAAAACTTTCAATACTACATTTCAAAACATCTTAAGATGTTTTAAAACATTTCGCGCAAAATAATCCATCGTAAAAACGGCTATTGACAAACAACTGTTGTTGACCTCGGATGACCTCGGCTGACCCTGCAGGAGTCACTGAACAAAAATGGCACCCAGTTCTTCAAGAATGGCTTACAATAGCATGATCCCAAAGGACTTAGATTGCTATCTTGCGTATACTTGGAACAGGAAGCATTTTAATATTTCCTCGTTTACTTATAATGGGGAGGTCACGCAATTGACCCGACCTTAGGCCACTGAAATATGGAATATAAATTATATGAATTGTGGATATATATGACCTTATGAAATTCTGAAAGTGTAAAACCGATAACCCAAAAACTGTGACTGTGGTGCGACCACAAACTTTTGTAAAGGTTTGGGTCCGTGGGTCACGTGACCTGGTCTGGTGACCTGACCTGGAGATGACATGAAGGTAATACGTTTACATAATGTGGGGAGACGCCATTTTTCCGCCATTCTAAAAAAAATGAGGGGATGTCCAAACACCTCCCCCGGCACGGCGCGGGTTAGGCTTCGCAAGTCCCGCCACAAGTCACTAGGTTGTGACGTCACCAACAAAATCAAGAATATTAATAAATAAATACGAAAAGTTTACTGCTCGATTTAGGACGGAAGGTGGTTTAAGTTGTGCATGAGAAGTTTACCGAAAAATGGAGAAAAATGCGATGCATCTTTGAAGCACAAAAACCTAACAGCTGTCCCCAACCCCATTCATGAATTGTTGAGTGGGAATCTTATGTACTTCAAAAAGGACGGGGAAAGAGTTCGCTTATAGTTTGACAACACAAGGAACTATTGAGAAGTTCGACAAAAATGCTGGAACATATATTTTTTTAGTATCTATGTGTGTACCTAAATTAGTTGGTTTTGAGGTTATATATTATTGTGATGTAATGGTAAATGATTTGTGAGTGCCAATACAAAGTGATGATACCAGTAAGACGCCTTAAACGGCGAAGGACGAGCGAGTCCGAATAAATCCGCGTCAATTTATCACCCGTCCAACGAGGTTCGTCTTGTGCTAAGATCTTTTAATTATTTTCGCTATGTGTTGTTTTGCCGTCGCAAATAGATCCGAACTAAATCGATACTTTGAACTTAAATAGGTTTTGTAGCGTTATTTTAAATTTGCAATTATAAGCTTCATGTTTGTAGGCAAAAATTCATTTTGTAGGTAATAGCTGGATTTGATTGCACTTTACAGCTGCGTCCTTTGGTATCGTCTAGCACCCTTTGGTTTTGGAGCTACGCGGTGTAATGAAGGAAATGTTATAAAATCGTCAATAAAAATATTCAGACTGATTTTAACAGCGAATACTTGCATTAAAACGCTCAATTTTTTGCATGCCCATTTTAGAGACGGTACATTGGTCTACAGTTGTTGTTTTTGTTTCATCGCTTTACGTCCCATAGGTGCTGAGCACTGATTAAAATTGTGAAGACTCATACATCTATGAATTTGCGCTTGTATAGCCAGTAACTTTTGCACGTTACCCACGCGCCGCTGATCGACACATAGTGATACGCCCGGGTGGGGATCGTTCTCTACCATCTGTGTTTTGACCCCGTGTCCTTGCAACTTTTGGTTGGCCGAGATATAGGTCCGGTATTGCAACAACGTTTTGCAGGTAAATTTTCGTGGATCGGAACAGAAAGTGCACGTGCGCACGTGGCAGTGTGACCGCAGAGTTTGACCTGTGCCAACATTGCCAGTGGTGTGGTCCTCCAGCCTCACACAAAATTGGCAGCTTTATAGGTCCAGCGTTTCCTCAGCTACAGCATGAGGATAATACTTTATGACACCCCTGACGCGGCAACGTGTCACCGCATGCTGATCCATCACATGATAAAACATGTGAAAAATCATAATGGTCATTGCATGGGGCTATCAGATGGTGAAACCGCTTGTTCCAAATCGATGCGGATTCAAAAGATATAAATGCTTCTGACCAGCGTCGCGGTCTGTGGTCGGGCCTGGCCGGGCCGGGCCGGCCGGGTCGGCCGCTTATATGTGAGAAAAATCCGGTATTCAATGAGGACTCGCTTCGCGCTTCGCGCTCGCTCGTAAAAAACAACCTTCGGTCACACTTCGGTCTAAGTCTTCAGTTTTATAAATGGTTGAGTTTTGACCAAGAATCACCTACCAAAAATGATATGAAGTGTAGCTGCCTGACTTATTTGATCACATCACAACTCAAATATCGCCACCATATCTCTATCTGCTGCCGTACAAGTTACAACTAATCACGAGGTGGCCATAATGCATCGCCAACGGGAAAACGACGTTATTGATTTAAGCTTTATTGACAAATCACACGTGTGACACTATGCGGTGCTGGTGTAGGTGGTTGGCCATCTGGTCACCTCTTTAAAGATATCCACCCTCAGCCAGGGTGACGGTTTCCAGAGCTACTTCTGAAAAGAAGGTTGATGCAATATTCAGGATAGGCGACAGGCAACAATGTGATATGGCGACAAGGCTTGACAATTTGACAAGGCTTGACAAGTTGACAAGGCTTGACAAGTCATCAATGCTTGACATAAAAGATGTCAAGGCTTAAAAAGCCGTCAGGGTTTGTCAAGCCGTTAGGGCTTGTCAAGCCGTCAAGGCTTGACAATCCGTCAAGGCTTGGCAATCCGTCAAGGCTTGACAATCCGTCAAGGCTTGACAAGCCGACAAGGCTTGACAACAGTGGCGGCTGGTGGCCCTCAAAGTACCTGAGGCCCGACCCGAGACTGAATGGAAACGGGAAATGTTATTAACGTGATGGCTTCAATAGAGTCTACAGAGACGGTTACCTTGAACATTCGGACGTCTGCCAGTCAGTGTTGTCCATCGCTCTTCTTTGGATCTTTGACCAAAAGGCTTCCACTTTAGATCAGAAATAATTACGAGCGAGCGCGAAGCGCGGAGCGAGTCCTCATTACGAGCGAGCGCGACAAGCGCGGAGCGAGGTCCTCAATTGAATACCGGATTTTTCTCACATTATAAGCGGCCGACCCGACCCGGCCAGACCGCGACGCTGGTCAGAAGCTTATATCTTTTGAACCCCGCATCCGATTGACAAGCGGTTCTTCACCATCAGATAAGCCCCATTGCAATGACAATTATGATTATTTGACATGTTTTTTATCATGTGATGGGTCAGCATGGCGCGTGACACGTGCCGCGTCAGGGGTGTCAGAAGTAAATTTATCCTGCTTTTGTAGCTGAGAAACCGGCCTGGACCCTATAAAGCTTTAAAAGTTGTTGGTGAGGCTGGAGACCACAACTCTTTGGCAATGTTTGGACGGGTCAACTCTGGGGTCACGTCTGGGCAACGTGCCGCACGTGCAATCCCCTGTTCCCGGTCCACGAAAAACCTTACCTTTTACAAAACAAATCGGTTGCTACGGACCTATATCTTCTCGGCAACCACAAAAGTTCCCGCAAAGACACCGAATCAACCACAGATGCCCGTAGAGAAACGACTTCCGCCCGGCGTATGCACTTGTGTCCCGATCAGCGGCGGGCGTGGAACGTGGCAAAATTACTGCTTACAAGCGGCAAATTCTAGTTTTTATGACGTCTTTCACAATTTTTAAATCAGTGCTCACGCAAACCTATGGGATTGAAGCGATTTTAAACAACACCAATCCTGTACGCCCAATGTAACCGGTCCTCTAAAATGCATTCAAAAATTTAAGGTTTGCAATGCAGTATTTTCACTGTATAAATCTGTCCCTTGTAATATTTATATTGACGATTTTTATATAATATTTTCCTTAAATTTGTTACACAAACCGCCAGTACTTTCAAAAACCAAAGGGGGTAACTAAGAAGATAAAAATGATGCGGGCTGGTAAAGCGCAATCCAAATTCCATCTAATACCCACCCAAAATGAATTTTTGCCTACAAACACGCAAGCCTATAATTGGCAAATTTAACAAATAACGCTTCAAAAACCCTATTTTAGTTTTTAAAGTAATCGATTTAGTTCGGATCTTAATTTGCGACGGCAAACCAACAACAGCAAAAATAATTCAATGCATGCTTTTGCACAAGACGAACCTTCCGTTGGACGGGTGAAATAAATGACCGGCGGTATTTTATCGGACTCGCCTCGTCCTTCGCCGTTTTAAGGCGGTCTTTTACTGGTTTTGAATATCGGATTTTTCTCTCCACTTATAGCGGCCGACCCGGCCGGGGCCCGGCCCGAACCCGCGACGCTGGTCAGAAGCTGATATCTTTTTGAAACCCCGCCATCCGATTTGAACAAGCGGTCTTCGCCCATCAGAATAGCCCCATGCAATGAACAATGCCTGATAATTGACATGGTTTTTTTATCATGTTGATGGGTTCAGCACGGCGCGTGAACCACGTGCCGCGTCCAAGGGGTGTCGAAAGTATTATCCTGCTTGTAGCTTGAGAAACGGGCTTTGGGACCCCTAACAAAGCTTTGAAAATTTTAGTGTGAGGCTGGAGACCAACCACTGGCCCATATTGCACAGTAAACTCTGGGTTCACACTTGCACGTGGCGCACGTGCCACCCCTGTTTTTCCGTCCACAAAAATTTACCTCTTACAAAACAACTCGTTTGCAATAAAACCGGACCCTATATCCTTTCGGCAAACCAAAAGTTCGCAAAGAACACGAATAAAACACAAGATGCCGATAGAGGAAACGACCACCCGGCCGTATGCACTATGTGCCGATAAGCGCGGCGCGTGGCAACGGTGGGCAAAGTTTACTGGCTTTTTTATACAAGCGGCGAAAAATTTTCAATAGTTTATGACCGCCCTTCCACAATTTTAAATCAGTGGCTTCAGCAACCTTAATGGGACGTGAAAGCGATAAAACCAACCAGATATTCACCAAATCTGCTCAGCCATATATAGTACCCGTCCTTTTAAAATGCCATTGGCAAAAATTTGAAAGGCCTTTTAATGCAGTTTTTCCGCTTTGTTTAAAATCTGCCTGTTAAATATTTTTTAAATTGACGACTTCTATAACATTTTTTTCCCTTTCATCCACACCGCCGTAGCTTTCAAAACCCAAAAGGGTGCCTTTAGAACGATAAAAATGATGCCGGCTGTAAGCGCAATCCACCATCCATCGTAAGATCTCACGCCAAAAATGAATTTTTGCCTTTAACAAACAGAAAGGCCCTATAATTGGCAAATTTAAAATAACGCCTTTTCAAAACCTATTTAGTTTTAAAGTAATCGATTTTTAGTTTATTTCGAATCTAGTTTGCGACGGGCAAAAAAAACAACAAGCGCAAATAATCTCAAAAGCATTGCCTTTTGGCACCAAAGACGAATCTTCCGTTTGGACGGGTGAATAAATTGACGCGGGATGTATTGCGGACTCGCATTACGTTCCCTTCGCCCGTTTAAGGTGTCCTTTACTTGGTAATGAAATCTTTCGGTCTTTAGTGTTTCTTAGTTGTCTTTTAGTGGTTCGGTCTTTAGTGTCTTGTTTCAAAGTCCGGTGGCAATAACCGGCTCCAAGATTTCACACAGTCAAAGTTTGTCACAGAAACCGCAGTTTTATCACCTACACGGCGTCACACTCCCACAGACCGACAGCAAGCCGCACGAGCACGACACGTTGCGACGAGACGAGAGTGGATCACGCGCCACGGTTTGTAATTGCATTCGAATCTGAGTCATCTGGAACACGGAATTGCATATTGCGCATGCGCCCACCTCCCTGAGGCCGGAGCAGCCGGTGCTTCACCCAGGCCAGCCGGCTGAGAGAGTTCCGGGGACAGGCTGCCGGATCAAATCCCCTGCCTCCGAGTGGAGGGGGTCCCATGGGAGGGTCAAACCCCAGGTCCCTCCTCACCCCCTCCCCGGCATTCCTCTCCTGGAAATGGCGCAAGGCCCACCCAGATGACTAAAAAAAAATTGAATGATCCGCAACATTTGCTTCAAAATTGCTGCTCACCCATGGTACCCATGGAGACCAACAGCTATGCCAAAACAAAACACGTAATAGGTATCTACAAATATAAAACATCTTGATTATACATGGTGATGACCAGCCAGACTTTGAATCACGCTACACTGGAGGGTGATGTTCCCGTGTTAAAAATAGCTTTACCTGAAAATCGTTGCACTCAACTCAGACAATAATCACACAAAATGCGAAGAACTTAATATTTTAATTGTTTAGCTTGTTTTGTATTCAAGTCGCCAGAATTGTCTCAAGGTATTGTGACAATCGTTGTCAGCCTAATAGTTTTCTTTATAGCTCTCTATAACTCAATATGACGTTATATTATCAGTATAAACTAAAAGAGCTTAGTTTTATGAATCTCAGTAAAGTTTTCGAGAAAAACAATATCACCATCGTTTTCAGCAGCACTTTCTTCATATGTTAAACTGCAACCGGCGTATATTTGACAACCTTCAGAAAGGCGAAAAAATTGTTTTTAACTCCCACAGGCTGGGTCGCCTGCCATTGCGTTACAAGTTCAGTGCAATATTTGCCAGACTGGGTAAGTGCCTTGTGTTCCAGCTAGCAGGCGTTCAAAGCAGCATTTGCCGCGCGGCTTCTGTACCGACTAACGGCGCTATTTACACGGACACGTGGCTGAGTTTAAAATAGTACACACGCGCGCCGCTGATCGGATTTGGTAGCGTCGGTGGCGGTGGAACCGGCGGCGGCGGCAGCGGCGGCGGTTGAAATTCGTCAATTATTTTCGACTGTTGTTACCCGTACCCGTGAGCAGTACCCCCCCCCCCACACACTGTCGCTGCCACAGGTCATTTTTATTTTACCACGTCATACCACACCTCTCGGGCTCCCCGGTATTTGGATATCCCGGCATATGGTAAAATGTGTTTTACCACATGGCGAGATATCCTTTCAACATTACGTGCTATTGGAAAAAGCTTTCGACCCACTGGGGCTAACGATAAAGGTATTTGGGAAACGATTTTGACCTAAGGTTATTTTGATTTTCCTGCACAATTATTTAACATAATATTGAGAGCAGAATTGACAAAACAGAAGCACATACGACATTATGCCATAGCAGAGCATTGTTCAACACATTTTCAGACTCTGGTTCTGTTGATACAAAAGTATATATGTAAAATGTTATGTACAAAACATTGTATGTCGCGTTTCCAATCAAAATGCGTGGGTCATTGCAAATTTCTAGGCTTCTCTTCTGGAGTATCTTCTTCATCTCCGGTTACGTTTATGCTTACATATTGAAGAAAGAATGGCCTTTCAATTTGGTCATCATCCTCCATGCTTCATTACTTACTTAACACTTTAATTAAATTGCATTTATGTTGTTGCGGAACGTGAACGGCATGCGGTAACTAGCTCCCCACTCTTGTGCTTGGCAAATTATGCAATATTCACCTCTGTTTTTGCTTCATAGCTCGGGTCTACCGGCCCTCGGTCCAGACTTGTGAATGATTCTGATTGAATCATTTTTGTATTGAATCATTCTTATTTGACTGAATCATTCATGAATCGATTCACCTCCTCATTAATTATTCAATGAATCATTGATTGAATCATTCATAGCACAATAAATCATTATTTTTTTGGGTGAAAGAATAAACTAAACAAACGATAGCCCAGCCTCATAATAGGGAATGGAACTGAGTTAACACATGTCACAAGTCAAGATCACTTTCAGCACCTTTATTTGGTCTGTAAACAGCATCATTTCGAATGTGTGCACTGCTATTTGCACTTACACTTTGATAATTATTTTGATTGAATAATTCATGAATGATTCATTGAATGAATCATTCATGATTGATTCATGCAATCCTGTGAATCATTGTTAAGCATTCATCAGTGGTTATGTTGAGTGATTGAATCATGATTGACTCATTAATTTTTGCCGGTGAATCATGATTTAATTATTCATGAAAATTTGAATAATTCACAAGTCTGCCTCGGTGCTCCGCATACAAAACCTCAGTGAATATTATGTGCAGGTGAACATTATGCACGTGCAGAGGCACCACACTCCCGACTTGTGGAAAATAAGCCGCTGAGAGGTCCCTAACCACAAACCAAATTTGCACGCAATCAGCTCAGCCGTTCCTGATATATAGAGTACAGTTGTGCACGTCGCACGTGAATAGGCACCCCGCCTCTGACTTGTGGGAAGGCGGTGGTTGAGAGGTCCCTTACCACACACCAAATTAGCACACAATCGGTCCAGTCGCTGCAGAGTTTTTGCAATAAAATAAATTTTGCAACACCCCGCATGCGGCACACGCCACGCGCAGTGGTTGTCAACCACGTGAGTTAAAACTGGTCTCAAATAGGGTAGGGTGAATGGGATACTCAGCAAAGAAGTCCGCTTGACAATCATACTTGTGGTTGTAGAGATATAAGCTTCTCAAAAGCGTTGTCACGGGTCGGGCTGGACTGGGCCGGGTTGCGCCGGGCTGGGCCGGGCCGCTCATAGTCAGATTCCCCCCTCCCCAGATATACCACGGGAGGATGAGCGAGCGCGAAGGCGCTCGCTCGTAACAATCGCTTGCTCCTAACGCTCGTAATACAACGAGAAACAATTTTGATTATACAAATTACCGAGCACATCGTTAATAGGTTCTGAAGGAAACAGTATAACTCATTTTCATTTTCTGTACATCTATTATCTAGATTGCTATTTTTATTTCGACACTCACTCAATTCAATTTCTTCTTGTCTTCACTTCATCGTGCTAATTTTTGGGGTAAACAATTCGATTGTGTGGCATACGGATCCACCTAATCCAATTCACCAGACATTACCGACTGCCTTCTACGGCATCAAGATGCATTATTGGCTAATTCAACACTTGACTCGCATGCTCCTTAGGGTACACTAACTAATCAAAGTCGCCCTCTGTTGCGCCGACAGCCGCTGTCGCCGGAGATGAGGACGTCTTCCTGCGGCGCGGCTGCCCGCGGCGCAGACGCCGTCGCCGACGACCCTGCGTCTCTCGGCCGCAGCGCTGCCGGCCAGTCGTGCCGACAGGGTCAAGGGCTCCGGTCGGTCGGCGAGCTCTCCCGACACCTCTGTCTCCTCCCTCGCCTTCCCACGTCCGGAAACATCACATCTCCTCCCCGCGTCCCCGATTCACTGGAGCCGCCGTCCCCAGTTCACTGGAGCACGCCTTCTCAGTCCGCCAGAGGCCTGCCGTTCTCAGTCCGTGAGTGCCGTCTGTGTTCTGTCTGATCCCTGGATTTAACTCCGTCGCTCCCGGTAAATAATCGGCTGTCTCCGAGTGTCGATCCCGCACCCTGACGGTGTCAGGTATCCGTGCCGCCCCGGGGTGGCGGTGCTCGTGCAGCCGAGGCGGCGACTGATCGAGCGCCGCGGACCGGGCCGCAGGGTCAGCCGGCTGGGGCGGGTTGGGTGTGGACGAGCCGCTGCTGCCGCCGCCCGCCAGTCTACCAACCGCACCCGCCGCCGCGCGGACGTGTCCTGCCGTGTCCGCCGTGTCCGCCGCGTCGGCTGTCCTTGCTGTCCGCTGTGACCACTGACCCCTGACCGCTGACTCCGGTCCGCTGTCCGTCGTGTCCGCTGTCCGCTGTCCGCAGTCCGCTGTCCGCTGACCCCTGACCGCTGACTCCTGTCCGCTGTCCGCTGTCCGGAGAGGAGCCAGTACGATCTGTCAGTTCCCGCAGTTGAGCTTCCATCCCGCGCTCTCGGTTCGATCATTCCTCGTCTGAGTCCTCGAGACTGGGTCCTCACTCAGAGTGTAAGCAAACCTCAGAGACTTCGAATTTTGCCGGCCTGAGCTAACCCAGCTAATAAACGAGCCGTGATCTGTTGGGTGTTCGGACAATTCACAACGCACCTCGCTTCGATCGACCAAACATTCCCCGAATTATCCTCCAACGCCTGATTGCTCCTCCCTCTACAACCGAAACTACCCGGCGACCGTCTGCGAGTGACGACCACAGACTCTGATCAGCGCGCGCCGCCGTCACACTCCGTCACGCGCCTGCCGCTCGGCCGTGACGCCCGGACCGTCACGATGGAGGTGACGTCGGCGGAGGAGATGCTGAACACCTCCAGTCTCGACCTGGACGAGGTCGGCAACTCGACCGGGTCCAACGACTACGACGCCGAGACGTCGGTACACATCTACTTCTGGGGTGAGCTGGCCACCGCGCTGGTAGTCTACGGACTAACGTTCGTCATCGGCTTCATCGGCAACGTGCTCATCCTGGTGGCGATCACGGGCAACAGGCGCATGAAGTCGGTGACCAACACGTTCCTGGCGAGCCTGGCGACAGCTGACCTCACGCTTATCTGCCTATGCATTCCGGTCAAGGTGAGTCGGGTGGGGAGGGGGACTGGTAATGGGTGGGGGGACTGGTAATGGGTATGTTCAGTGAACAGGGTGTGATAGGTTCACTGAGTGAGAAGATAATGAGATGGTTTCACTAGGCGCCGTCAGTGATAGGGCGGGACTGCCTGTCTGACGGTTCGAGCCTAGTCATTCGTATATTGCTGTTTTTTGCAGTTAGTTATGGTCATTGCTTAGATCTAACGCTGGCGATGTCTGGAATGTCCAGGTACTCGATTTTTCTTAGTTAGCGAGTGAAAAGGTCCACGTTACAAACATGATTGGTCAACCACCTCTGAAAGAAGTAACCAAGTGGTCTTACCACTGCACTGTTGCAGTTTGCGGAACCCATTGTCAGGTTTCGAAGGTGGGTCTGACAAGTGCTAGAGCACGCTCCAACTATACGGCCATCCCGCAGCCGAAGTTTTGGAGAAACTTTGGCGAACGTGCTTTGGAAATGTCAACTTGTAAATGTTTCAAAAACAGTCCAGTGCTAACTTTCGGTTCCGTATTCTCGTAAAAGAGTGGAAAACGATGTCGGTCTTATTAACTAGACTCAGCACGGAGGCTCCAAGAAAGAACCGCACTACTTCAGAGAAATTCCTACCACCAAGAAGCTTATAAAAAGTGTTGTGATTTGTGGGAAATACCTGAAATGTGTGCAACGGTTGCAAAATAATAAGTCAAACATAATACGTTCATTGGACGTCAATGAAAGGGTTGACATACTTCCTTCAAAGTCCCGTAATCCTCATGTAAATCATGTGATCATCATTAAGAACTAGCAGCTTTTAACACCAAGAACGCCTGACTTATAGCGGTATGTTATGCTAATTTTTAGTTTGTACCATAACTGACTTTTCGCTCCTAGCGTAAAGATCCAGCACTCCTAGCGAGAAAAAATACTTATAGTACATTATTTACAGCATAATATAATACACTATGTACGCAACATGGTATATACAGTTGTCAGTTTTGAACAGCCAATACAAAACAAGATAGTTTCCATTTCTTGCACATTAAATTCATGTGACTGAAAACACGCTTCAGCACAAAATGCAACACGAAAAAATGTGGAAACTATTATGAACTTGGAGGGATGGGAGGTGTGAATTTTTTGTCGGACCTGAGGTAGCAACATTTATAGCTAAAAGAAGCGATAATCGCTGTGATCGTCAACAGGACTTATTACCATATATTGCCATTCGTTCACCCGATATATCGCCATATATTCCCGACATATCGCCACCTGTTCTGGATGTGTCAATGCCGGCGACCATCTTAATCCGGAATTTCGTTGATAACACTCTTTTTTCAACCCATGGGCCGACTCACTCTCTGCTGAGAGTCAGGGGAGCAAAGCCGATATCATACATATGTTATGACGCGTTTTGCTTCACAACGGATGAAACACCCTGACTTACGTATATTAAATAGTAGCTTTTACCTCCAAAAAGCAATACAACATAGTGACCAAGAAATAGCTCTACCAATGTTACGACAAAGAAACATATCTTATCGACAGTGGTGCGCTGTATTTAGCAGTGTTTCCATGGTACGATATTCAAATGTGCGGTGCCACTGTACAGATGGAAAGGTGCAAAACTAGCTCCAAATTAAATGCAGTTTAAATAAATTTTATTTGTTTTTTCCTTGAAACTGCAACTTTGTCTTACAAAACATAAGCAAATTTCCGAAGACAATGCGGTTGTTCATCTAATTCAGAGTTTTCTCTCGCCCTGGTGGGGGGTTATTTCGACCCCCTCCTGAGATTTTTGCAGAATATCAAGAAAACTGCGGCTCGCAGCGCCGTCAAATTTGGTAAAGCTGTTTGGGCATTAATTTCCCACACTTCGTTAAAGTTTTGACCTCAGGTCATCTCAGGCCAGGTCACCAGGCCACGTCAAGTGACCTCTTCCAAAATGTTTGTGATTGTGCCAAAGTAAGCCACGGTTTTTGTCTGAAAGATTTGAAACTTGCAGGATTGCATAATGTCATAACAACCTACAATAAGAATGCCTCGGATTTTTTTGGTTGCATTGGTGACCTAAGGTTAGGTCAGTTTCCTGACCTCCCATTAGGTACAGGCTTCAGCTACCGACAGGAAGATCGCTGTCCCCTGGCCGGCGATACCTGGCTTCAACACTGTGAGTGATCCAGTTACACTGGACTGTGAACCGTTAGACTATCAGTACAGAAGGCTTCAAGCGGCACAGTCTAACAGTCAAGCGCAACTGGATCGGATCACTCACAGTGTTGAAGCCAGGTATCGCCAGCCAGGGGAAAGCTATCTTCCTGTCGGCAGCTGTACCTATAGGCGAACGGGAAATATACAAATGCTTCTTATTCAGACAATTTGTATTGGATTAGGCCAATTCTTTCAGAATCATGTTTTTTTAGCTCATGCTTGATGACCCAGGTGCAATTGCTGCTCAGTGATATCTGCAAGGTCATATTAGGTCATCGAAGTCATCAGCAATATTTTGCTAATAATTATTGATAGAATAAAGATAGAGGCGAGCGAATGACACCATTGTGTTTGTCTTGTCGGGCCACATCGCTCTTCATGCAATATGACCCACCTGGTTTACCAAATGACCTTGACCTTAGGTCAAATTGTTAATTTTAGCTAACCAGACACCATTCATACATTTCAAAGCACCTCGACAAGACAAACTCGATGGTCTTAAAATCATTGCTCTATCATTTTTAGATACAAAATTATGTTGAAAAGAAGTGTTCCAAAAATTCTATTTTTGACCTTTGATACCTCTGAAGCCTCAACTTCAGTTCAGAGACCTCTGAAACTCTGAACTGAAACTTGAACTATCGACCTGACCTCAGATGAGACGCACCTAAGTCAATCAATTTTGCAAGAGCTTTCGATTTCTCCTGTTTGTTCTTAGGTCCCAAGATATTTGGGATTGTTCTAAGCGAAGTTCTAGAGCTGGACAATGTGACCTTCGATGACCTCTGGTGATCTCAATATTGACCTGAGCCAAAAATACCCTCCGTAACTTCGAATGTCCATGTCGAGACCTTTTGAACACTTTTGTCTGCGTCTTTCTTGCCCCTTTATTTTCCCAGTTAGTCGGGGAGGGGTCATTTTGACCCCCACCACCATGGCGAAGTCGTCTCGGAGGCCCACCGGAGTGCCGGTTAAAATATCATGGTAAAAGGTGGGGGAGGGCCGACACCTAGCTCCAAAGTTGGGGGCGCCGCCCCCCCCCCACTCCCTCCTGTCCAAATTTGAGGGGCGAGTTGCCCCCATTGCCCCCACGGTTCCTACGTCCCTGCTTCATCATAAAACTAAATAGATTATTCACTTACATTTCGTGAAAACTTTACGTCAAATTACATCATGACAGGAGGAAACCTGATGTAAAGTGCCGTAACGGATCATGGTACCAATAAGAGATGCAACAATTTCTCCAAACAGGAACCGGCACCACCAACGCCACCACTAATAAATTAGTTGGCACTGGCAGCATGCCCGGCCACATGTGGCAGTACCCGCCAGGCCCGGCAGCCAGCAATCTGCATGTCAACTACATTATACATTAAACGTGATTTTAACCCCAATTTGTGTTGAGCCCGGCATGAAACCAGCACGCCTGAGTTCAGGCACAGCTTCAGGTCCACCGGGCCTGAATTTGGGCCCGGTGCCGGCTCCGTGGTCCTGATATTTGCATCTCTAGTACCAATAACCACCAACGATCCTGTGGACACAGCTCATCTCGTTCATGATGATTTTATGTCCTATTTGTACACGTTTATTGCCGTTCAGAGTCACGATGGAGGCTAATTCAATCACTTCACGCCACTGGCGCTGGCTTTGGTGAATAATGGCAACCTTTGAGCATTTTCAGCCTTGGACGTCAGCACATCTGCAATGTTGTCAAAGGGAAACAAACAGTTCACTCTGGCACTGATCCGTATCGCGTCGCATTGTTCTGTATTATATCGCCGGAACATGGTCATGTATGTGCATGGAACATGGCTTTTCGGAGCCAGTCGTGATAAATGATGACAATCGGCTGAAGAAGTATGGATAAAGCTGCTACTAATGGTGCCGAGACAATACTGAGCTGACCACTGAAATGAGCCGCACCGCGCGATTCGCAAAAATCGGTCTCTTACCGCGGCCACTACATCCGAATCCGCGTGGCAGCAGCGTGCAGCAGGCAGCAGGCAGCCGACGGCCCGGTAAATGGCTGCACGGCTGCTGGGCCCGGCTGGCGTGACAAACGAGTGCCGGCCAGCTGCTGCACGGTGCGGGCTCACGACGGTTAACTGTCTAATTTTATTCAACTTTCCGGAGCCCGTTTCTTATACAGAAGCCTCGCATGCCTGATGAGAAATGCTTTGTTTAATAAGCCATATTGTTTTCAACCAGGCCTTAGATTCCGGAGTACATTGTACCAGTTTGCAGCTTCTATTACTGAGTGTATGTTTTCTTCAAGGGTATGCTTACTATGTATGCATGCATAAGGGTATGTTTTCTTAAGAAGCACTGAGTTGCAGCGAAATGTGCCTCGCGCCCTTTGCAGAACAGTCTCCGAGGCTAGAGCGCCGAACTAATGCCAATCATCGTGATGGTTTCGATGATAGTTCCCGTGAATGCTGACGAAGAATAAACACGATCAATAGCCTACATCTTGCCTAATCTGTATGGCTATCCTTGGTGATTCCTGCTACAATTGCCATGACTGTCAGAACCCCATGGTCTACCCGTTGACGGCCGCGTCCTCCGCCGTAAACACTCGCCCGTCAGTCAGCGTCAGTGACTGGTGACTGGTGAACACAGCAGCCCCATCTGCCATCCCGCCGCTCCGGCGGAAGGTAGCGATCTGCTGGAGCGGAGGTGGTGCTGACTGGCACGTCACGTGATCACTGATAGATGGCCACTTTCCTGCACCGGTGACAGCCGATTCACATGAGCACTGCTCAGTTTCAGACGCTGAAATCACTGCTGGACCGATAAATGACAATGGTGACGGCACCTCTGAAGCGTGTGAATTGGCTCTGGATTTATCATGGCAGAATCGCACTTTTAAAGCGGTTTCTTTTGAAACGGTGAGCGGAATCGTTCGAAAAGATAGCAAATATCGGCAATTCCTGTGGCAACAACAAACACTTCTGTATTAAGTTGCGTTTCAGATGGCCTATTTGCGCGGAAATGTTTTAAAACATTTTTACAGTGTTTTTTAAAAACGTTTTTAGAGTAGCCGCTTTCACGGTGGATTCTAATTTGTGAGAAAATTGTGTGACCCTCGCCACTCACGAGTTCTGTAGGGTGAGGAGTTAAAACATTTTTTTTTTCGCAAATTAGGTCCATCGTGAAAGCGGCTACTTACGAAACATCCAAAACATTTTTAAAATGTTTTTAACACATTTCGCGCAAAATTAATAAAATCGTGAAAACGGTTAATAGACGTTTTTCACGATGGGGAATATTTTCGCGGAAATGTTTTTAAAAACACTTAAGATGTTTTTGAAGATTGTCTAGTACACCTTGTTTTGGATTACTTCGTCGTTATCCAATCGACAAAACCTCCCCAGCCAATCTGTCTATATAGATGCGCCAGTAATTCACCATTCCAGGCAAAACTATCGGCATCATCGCGCTAACATATCGCTTATGTTTGCCAGCGATTCGTCTTTCAGTAAAACATTCCAGTATTCAGCAAAACGAATGACCTCCGGCAAAAAGATGTCTATTCAGAATAAGACTTCGTCTTTAGGTTTATATCTAATTGTCCATTTCAGCCAAAAATCCTGCGTTGATTTCGGCCATCCTCAGATATACTTCGTCAAAAGAAGAAGAATTACACAATAAAACAAGAACATTGGAACACATTACAAGTTCCGTATACATTAATGTTATAACATGTACGTGTGTGGTGTGTTAAACGCCAGGGGGCGTACCACACACCAGTGACCAAGCTAGGTGGCGGTGAAGATGTTTCCGCATTGGATTACCGAGGATTCATTAAGACCTCCGGCATACCATTAACCATTACCATTAACATTACCATTGAACCATTAACAAATTGACAGTGCACCGTGCACTGTCAACTTTTTAATGACCTTTTGTCCCGGGAGTGTGTTACGCCGATGTGAGATGTCATACGATGTCAACACAGTATGTCATGCTTTGTCGTTTTAAATTGAGAAATGCCGAATTGAGGTGAACAGATGCGCCTCGCATTAAGAAAAGGTGTATACACCTTTCTTAATGCCGAACCGGCATCTGTTTCCAACTGAATCGTGCATAGTGTCATGTCATATCGTCAGGCATACTTGGAACTTAGACACTATAACACTTTGACACATTTCATTCAAATAGAATATCCAGTCTGTTCATATTTTCGAACGGACAGTCAATGGACACGGCAGGGGTATTCAATTATCGACAATACCTTATGTTGCGTTGCAATTTTGCCTGTCAACGAAACTGAATGACGCTTGCCCAAGTCAACTAAAACGTTGTCCGTTCTCTAATGACGTCTGTCAGCTCCATGCATTATATCGAATACCAGTGACCGTGTTGACACTGTGCACTGTCGATTTGCATGCCTTTGCCGCGGAATGAATTGGATCGTGTTACGCCGATGTGAGGTGCATATTATGACAAAACAGCTATGTCTGCTGTCGGTTTAAACAATGAGGATATACCCGGAATTGAGCTGAACAAGAATGCCGCCTCGCTTGAGAAAAAGGTTATGTATAACGTATGTAACGTAATGTGGCCTCATTTATGAGGACGTCAGTCATTCTTGAGGATGATTCTGCAACAGTACTGATGGACAACGCCCCTAGCCATCGCCATTTGCAAGACCCTTCTGACATTCATAAAGTTAAATTTTCTTCCAGCGTTTACTCCCCATTTTCTTAAATCCGATTTGAGAACTGCTTTTCTATTCATATAAAACCTATATGCAAAGCAAAGGCTTGCCCCATTAATCCAGGAAAGGATTGTCGGAACCAGCCCATGCCTTTTGGCCAGGGAAAATGGAATGGGATTAAATGGAAATGGCCGGCACAACATTTGCCTGATGCAGAGATATGTTCTGCGGTAAATGGGTGACAAATTCACCCCAGAAGGAAAGTGTCTTTGCTACGTTTCGGGCAACGCCGACAGTTACTTGCTGCGTGGTCTGAACGGCGAACAAATCGTCCACTGACCCAAGCGGAGCTGATGTTCGGTGATGATGAATGATGGAAGGCCAAATCGGTGGCGGCGAAATATGAATAAGATAACAAATATACTCTTTTCCATTTCACTAATGCACAATGAAACGGAAATGTCTATGAATCAAATGAGCGACTCGCCGAGTAACACGTGGATTGCCGGGACAATGGATAATAAGGACCTAAGACTGTCCTTAGTAAGACACGGAAATACCCGCTTATAAACACATACATATTCGGCTATTCGTTATTTACAAGCTAATAGACATTACATATTTGCAAGCGAATTTGGTTTTGAGCTTTGACGAATATTATGGACAAATAGTCAAAGTTTATGCCCAACGCCGATGTGTTTTGTCAACCTGTCATTTCATTCACTTTATGACGAAAACTTTTCCACAATTGGACGAAGCGTTTTGCTGGTGACGAATATTATGCTCAATGACGTAATGTTATGCAGACTGGCCAATGTGGAGTCCAGCCTGTTTGCTGATATGCCAATTACTAATGAAGACCGCCGATGGATTGTATACTGAATGGACGAATTGTCCGAAGTGCCGTTCAATTGGTTATCGACAATTGGCCATCCCGTAATGCAAAAAGGTGTAGTAGCCGTCTTCACGATAGACTAATATGCAATAAATGTTTTAACCCTCGCCCTACATCCCGTCATCATCGTCATCATCGTCATCATCGTAAGGCGAGGGTCATTTTTTTCGCAAATTAGTCCATTGTGAAGACGGTTACTACTAAAACATTTAAAAACATTTAAAATGTTTTAACAAATTCGCGCAAAATAATCCATCATGAAAAAGGCTAGTTACTCAATCTGGCAGCGTCATGGATCACGGGTCTGCCTTCGCATGGCGCAATAATGCACTAGAAACGATTCGCTGGAGGCGAGTCCATCATGAGTCGAGGGGAGTTCGCTTTGTTGAGCGACCAATAGCGTGCCCGAGACCGATATGTTTCGAGATGTTCTGAAAAGTGTCACTAGGTGAAGATCATCTCAGCTAACCTATACATAATTATCTTGCTGGTTACCACCAAACTGCAATTTTGTAACATACTATATTCTTACCAACATATTACAAAATTCTGAGAGACATTTCAAGACAAAAATCGCTTGCAAAAGCTGCGTAGTTAAGGAATAAACAAGTATACTACAACTTTCCTACTAAAGCAAACTAATGGTAGTGATAAGTATCATGCAACAAATTGTATTTGCATACATTTTTACGAGCGAGCTCGTCTTCACGTGGTATATGGGAAAAATCTGATTATGAGCGACCCGACTCGACCCAACCCGACCATAGAGATCATATATACATAGAGATGGCCATTGCCTCATGCTGAAGCACCTTGATTTCGTGGTGCAATTCAGTGGTCTTTTTTTAAGCACATTTGTGGATCCACTTCTTCGATGTCCCGTGTGCCTTTAACTAAGGCCACCGTCTTTATGTTGAAGAAGTTTTGTAGGCATATATTAATGGAAACAAAAATTATTTAAAAAAATGCCACTCTGCTCAGTATAAAGCATGTTATTGACATCGGCGCACGCTGATTATAGGGATCTGTAGGAGAAACTTGTTGCATAAAAAAAGGACCACTGGGATTGCCGCAGATTTAAGTGCATGGCATCTTTCTATGTATTATATGATCTCTATGACCCGACGACCCGTTGGCGACGCTTTTGAGAAGCTCATATCTTTGCAACCGCACGTTCGATTGACAAGCGGCCTTCTTTGCTGAGTAGCCCCATACAATAAATCATGTTTTTTACCAGTGCTGACTCATGTGGGTGACTACCACTGCGCGTGGCGCGTGCCGCGTGAGGGGTATTGAGAGGTGTTTTATTGCAAAAACTCCGCAACGGCTCGGCCGATTGTGTTCGAATTTAGTGTGTGGTTAGAGATCCCTCAGCCGCCGCTTTTACACTAGTTAGGGTTGGGGTGTCTCTACACGTGCGCACGTGCACACCCCTTTTCTATATTTCAGGAACGGCTGAACCTATTGTGTTCAAATGTGGTGTGTGGTTAGGGACCCCTCAGGCGCCGCTTTTTTACAAGTCAAGGGTAGGGTGCCTCTGCACGTGCGCACGTGCACACCCCTATTCTATATCTCAGGAACGGCTGAACCGATTGTGTTCCAATTTGGTGTGTGGCTAGGGACCTCTCAGTCACCGCCTTTCCACAAGTCAGGAATGGGTGCCTCTGCATGTACGCACCTTTTTTGTATCTCATAAATAACAACGCCCGATTAAGTTGAAATTCACCATACATTTCCTTCGCGCTCGCTCGTTCATCGCCAACAACGGCGCTTTACTGGTAAATAAACAACTTCACAACTTGTTGGCAAATATATCTTCTTTTATTTAATAGCACTGTGATATAGGTATTGATGTTAAATATTCCTTTTCCAAATGAACATTTTCATAATATATGAAAAGCAAATTATCAATCACACTTTTACTCACATTTCTGTTCACAAACTATGAGCGCTGAGGCCGCCATGGAACATCCTTTTTCTAGAGAACGAACTTCGTGCAGATTAAGTATGCGAATTTTCCCTCTTTAAGGAAAATGGCAATGTACATACCATTACTTATACTAACGGATGTAATTTTGAGTTGACAATTAAATTGGATTTCGGTGACATTGATCATTGGACCATTCACAGGCTAATGCTAAACGTGTTGGAAATGTTACTTAAACATAGTTTGCATTCCGAAATGGTTTCTTTGCGAGTCCTGAAAACCGATTCCGTTCGTATTTGCTAAAAGCAGCTATCAGAACAAGTTTGACAATCAGGAAATTGCATATAAAGCACGAATATGTTAACCAGCAGCCAGCTCAAACTTCAGTATTCACTCCGATCACAACTCTGTGTGTCCCGGTCAAAGATCCATATCGGTGCTCGCACAAGTTTTGCAAAGGAACAATCAAACGCAGCAATATTAGGCCGCGCATTGCAACTCTTATGAAACGCCAATGCCAGGGTCTTATCACAAGATAAGATCCTCTCAAAAATAAAAGTTTCGTCCAGCTCATAAGTTTGAAAACTAGTGCTTCAGGCCAGGCCTGCTCGCACAACTGGCCATCCAGGCCTGCTCGCACAACTACACAAACTTAGTACACAAACTAGATACTGCTCAACAGCCTCGGCCGCAACAGTGCTGCGGCACCAGTCACCGTACATGCATCGTCACCGTATCGATCAGATCTGAAACAGCAGCTTGCGGTGCAAGTGAAGGTGAACAGCGATGGATCAATCACAGCAAAAATAGCTCTGGTCATGTGAAATCAAACAAAAACCTCTTATGTCCGGCGCATTCGGCCGACTGGCCGCACTGGTCGCAGCTGCAGCGGTTGCCAGATTGCAGCTGTATTGGTTGCCAGACCGCCGTTTCCGCCGCCAGATGCGCGATAACGGACGGCAATTATCGCTCTATACTAGGCGGCGCGCTGTTGCATATACTCGCTATCAGAGTCGACTGGGTCAAATATTTACGTTGTCGTACTGACCAGCCGCCTCGGCAACATGACCACATTGACCAGAGACGGCCGCTCTTTTGATAACGCGCTCAACCCGTCCTTTCCGCCGGTCAAGATGTGTGGCTGGAACGGTACCAGCGCGGCGACTGTACAAACATACACACGAGAGCTGGTGCTTCGAGGTCGCGCTGTGCAGCCGGAAACTACTATGCGATTCCGACTAAAGCTAGCTTTTCGGCCCGATGTTCCAGTTTATGTGCACGGTGAAGCATGACCAAAACTGTGTTTGTGCTGGGAGGGTTCTACACTTTGAAAATAGACAATTGCATAACTGCAAATTTATTCGTTAAGAACTTTAATGAGTATGGTATTTGTACTGATGATGCATATATGCAATATAGCTTGGCAAATATTATTGCACGCTTCAACTTTCATTTCACTTTAATTATGAGACATTAGCCGTTTTCACGATGGATTATTTTGGGCGAAATGTTTTAAAACATCTTAAGATGTTTTGAAATGTTTTAGGTATTAGGAGATTTAGTTTTAGTGTCCCTATACTTATTCCGCTTCCTTAACTACACAACGCTTTTATACGTGCAGCGATTTGGTCTCGAAATGTCTCTCATATATTTTGTAATATGTTTCGGTAGATTAGGTTATTTTAAAAAAATGCTGCGATATTATTGCTATACCGATTTAAGTCAAGACTAATTATGTATTAGGTTAGCATGTGATTGCCAGATCTTCACCTACTGACACTTTTTCTCAGTTCACATCGTTTAGAAAAATCGTTTAAATCTCTTTGAGTGCACAATGCGCTATTGAGTACATCCCATCTCATAACCCAACAAAGCATCTTTTCTATGCCCCTGACTCACAATTAAATTTTGGAGACTCACCAGTCCCCTAGTTCGATTATTGTTTTAGTGCTATTATGCGATCCGATAGTTCGCAAGGCAGACCTGTGATCCATGATCTCGCGGCCAGGATTGAAGTGAACTGAATTATGGGCGATGCTGCTAGCACTCAAACAGACACCCGATGAGGAGCTCGTCAACGCCCACACTCCTCCTATATAGAACAATGCCACAACTTTTGGTGATCATAATCTTGTAATGAGCTCATTTCATGTTTCCATAACTCTTGAATAATTATAATATCGACTAAATCAGTAACGTATTTTTCTTGGAATATATCGTATACTAAAACTTTCATACTAAAACATTTAAAAATCTTAAAATGTTTTAAAACATTTCGCGAAAAATAATTCATCGTGAAATACTTTGATGAATTGATTGATTGAAAATGAAATACTTTCATTTATATATGAAAATGGGACTTAAGATACATCCAATATTGTCATATATGACACCAGCTAAATATATTTAGTTCGGGAAGGTTGCTTGGAGTTGGCTTGGGCCTTGGACATTCTGGTTACCTTGGTCAGCAAATTCTGAATGAAATGGCTGTTCTTATATCCCATTTGAATCAACGATTTCTGCCACAGTCTTCAGCGAATTGTTGAAAGTCTGTTCTTTTTTTGCTGAGTTAGGCCAAGCCATCCAACCAATTTTATTTTGCTTGGTTTCTTGACATGTGAAGAAGAAAATGCAGCAAGTTCAATATCTGTTGCATTAGTTACTTAAAGGGAATGTTTCACATTAACATAATATTTGAGTTGAGATGGCCAAGTTGTTGGATTTCCATGAAATTATGTATGGTATAAGTTAAAACAACCCACAGAGGTCTAATCGAAAGTAAATTTGAGTTTGGTTTTGACATCTGCAAAAAATCCCCAGGTCCCCTAGTGTATTAAAGGCGGGAAAGCCGCCTTAAAGCCGATGTCGTCAGTCTCCCTTTTTATCAAATGTTGATGAAAGTAGACTTGTTTTACCATTTGGCTCATACATTAGCCATTACACTAGTCATACATATTGGCAGCGCGAAGGTTTTTCTCTTTTTTCCCAAAAATTCCTTTCATATGACGTCATCAGCCCAAATATTAAAACGCATTTTTCATGAAATTGAGCACTGTTTGTGAGAAGCAAATGTCAGAATCGTGTTCGGCAGCAATTAATTCATATTTTGTACAACAAGCGGCGTACTTTGGACAACTTTCAGTGAAGTGAAACATTACCTTTAAAGGTGAATATTTATACTTTGCTCTATTTGTATTCATTATCTTATGTGAAGAAGAAAATGCAGCAAGTTGAATATCTGTTGCATTAGTTACTTAAAGGTGAATATTTATATTTTACTCTATTTGTATTCATTATCTTATGCAGCATGTGTCGTATTCAATTTATCTAGTCTCAATTTAAAAATCAAATCACAAATTTATGTTTCGTAAATTAAGTTTTTGGGAAATTACAAAAGTGCATATCATTGCTACGGAGTTAATGATCAGTGTTTTTCCTACACTATTGGGAACGGACATATCCGGCACTTTTGTTTCAATGTGTTCGAAGTTGAATATCTCTCGTCGATTTAGCTCTCAACAAATCGCATGATACAATAAATACTAATACGTCACCGAAGGGGGCCAAGTTAATCCATTGAATGCATCACGGTTTTCTTAAATGTTAATTGATTGATTACGGAAAAACAGTTAAAGGGACACTGTCCACTCAAAGTAAAATTTGATGTGTTAAAGAACAGCCGAATTTGATAAGCACAATGAAGCCCGTTTTTTTTTTTTTTTAAATTCGCGCCCAGTCGCCCAATATCGCCGTTCAAAGTTCAGTTTTCTTCCAGCCAATGAGGTTGTCGGTCTGCCACCACTACCTCTACCAAAATTCATAGGCATGCTTGGAAAGTTGATGTCAATTCAGAACAGCAGAAAGTTTAATGTAAGTAAATGTTTTTGTCTTAACTTTTACGAAGATTTTGATTTCACCAGCATTAATAAGTTTTCACAATGTGCCAACCTGGTACCGAGACCGAGGTTTTCTCATATGGATTGGTCCTCGATTCCGGACGTATAACCCAAATGGATAAAGATTATATATCATGTTTCATGGTCAACGACCTAATATATATGCGGCAGATGCGCGTAGATCATTTAACAGGAACTTACAATTGTTTAGAGCGCCAAAGTGCAGGAGCGGTCTCACTCCAAATTGCAATAGTGCTGTTCACGAGCACTCTGCACCACTGCTCAGTTCATAGAATATGGAGTGACCTCTCCCTATCTTCTGATGATACAGTTAAACTTGTGAGCAACGCTTCCATGTACGTCAACTTGTGTGTGTATAATAGATAATCATGATATATAGAATAATATATAAAAGCAAGAATATGCTGTTATATATATGTTTGGTCTCTTGCTCGGCTGATTTGGATAAGAGTTTAAAAGGATTATACGGTTCTCGTCCTGAAAGGAAATGCACTTATTTAGCATGTATGTGCTTAAAACACGTTAAGACTATATGAGAGTGACCTCGTTGCTCATTTAATCCATTATTTCTAGCACTTTATCAGCGTTAAACTTGACTTTTTCAAGAATTGTATCTGATAACGAGTACTGAATCCGGTATTTTACTAGTCCACCACTTTTTAATATCTCTATCCTGCAGTCAGTCAGAGTCTCTGAACAGTATGGTGATAGAGACGGCTAGTCACTATAATACATCATGTCAAGACTACAAAAAGTACAGACTCGGCCAATGTTAGCACCTTTGGGGAAACTCGGGGCATCACGAAACACTGAAATACGTTCACACCTTATAAAGATGATGCAATATTTCCAGAAAAAATGTGGTAACCGTGGGCCTAATCTACCACCTTTATAAGTATGTTTTAGCTGTGGTAAACTTCAATTTTTTGGGAATTTAAAAGATACTCCTCCGCTATTCATAAATTAACTCTTCTTTAATGGCAATTAAAAATCATAAATGGTCCTAAGGTCTTGTTTAAGCCTGTTTTTGCGATATCATCCGGAAGAGGCAGTGTCCCTTTAAGATAAATGCTTAACAAGTTTCATTATTTTGTAATGAGTCGAGAACACTAAATAGGTCACCGTCTGTGTCTAAGCTAAACTGCCGATTTCAACGCACTTTTGTCAAATGTTTGTTGATTGTTCATAGCAGCTTGGTATACTATAGTAGAGAAACTAGACATATTTTTATCTTTGCACTCTGCTGAGATGCAAAGATAAAAATGTTTGATGCTCTTTAACGATAAAGTGAAATTATGTGTTACCTTTGCATCGCTCTGAGATGCAAGATGAGGTCATGTGAGTTACGTTACTGAACTGAACTGGACTGAAACAAACTCTTCTTTCAAATATATATAATTATTCATGTCTCCCTCGTGGAAGATCGGAAATATGTTCCGCGCGTGTTCCTGACTAACCTCGCTCCTTCGTCGCTCAGTTTTTCAGTCGCGCGCTTGGAAAATGTATCCTTATCTTCCACTCGGAGCCATGAAGAATCCTCTATATATTCGCAAAAGATAGTGTGCAGGAAACATATTGCACAGCCCGCACCAAGTGTTTGACATTCCTAAGTGATGACGTCTTGAAAGTCCCGGCCCGCGGCCTTCAACATAAGAGCCAACGGGGAATTGCGTTTTTGGGGGATGATCTCCTGAAGACCCTACTTGGCAAATGTTGGCTTGCCTTACCTTTATGGATTCGTGGAGATGTACAGATTTCCAGAAAACGGGTCAGTTTGGTCAAATAGTCTCATTGAAAAATAATCGGCCCTTCTGCATTAGTGCTCTCTTGGCCGTATATAGTGCACCCATAGACTTCAGTATCAGTGACGTCATGATCTGCCTAACCTTATGTTCTAGTAACCTTGATATTGCATGCACCTTCATTATAAATAGTAATGCTTAGGCAGGCTAATTTGAGCCAGATAGTGAAATCGATACCGAGTATATGCTGAGTATACCGACCGTTATAAGCGTGGAACGCTTATCAACTTTATCTTTTAAGAACTTTGGTTAGGAACATTTGTATGCAAATTGTGACTTAATTTACTTATAAGTTGAGCACTTCTTCCCATTTCAAGTGCTAACTGCATTTCTTGTGAAAAGGTCGTTATTTCCCGTTAATGGCTTCATTATTGCGGATGTGAAGAAGAAATGATTAAAAATGGGCGTTCCTCACTGGATGACGTAAAATGGACGTGCCAGACGAGATGATGTAAAATTCCGGCGTAAAATGGACGCATCAGCCGGGATGACATAAACGTTGCCATGGTATTACCTGTATCTAACCATCGCTCGACCGTTTTAGAAATGACTCATCAATTAATTTCGGCATTGACAAAACTGAAAGTCTGCCGATAATGCTCCATTAAATAAGCCTAGCTCTCACTTGGCTGACCGGCGTAAAGGTAGCTGAGATTGGACAGTTTCGTCGTCAAAGTTGATCATTGTTGACGTGACTAAGTAATGCAATAACGGGAAAACTAGCGAATGCCGTGGTGGTGACGGGAAATCGAACGCGCGTGGTCTGACGCTGTCTAGTGTTTCATACTGTTGGAAGCCACATACTGTTGGAAGCAATTTATATGGAAAAAGCGCAATGGAAACCCAACTTTGGTTTCGATTGCTTTTTTTCCATATCAATTATGCACGCTCATTTATCTGAAGTTTGTGTATTATAATCGAATTAGCTCTGATATTTCGGGAAATGAAATCACATAGCTATAGCTATAGCTATATGACGGTTTTTGTGCATAACAGTTGGAAAATGTTGGTTGATATTTGCTTGAAACTAGGTCGCACACGACAGCCGTTAAGTAAAACCTATGGTTGGCTATTTCCAGAGAAGCAGATACCTTAAAAGAACAAAGAAAATGAATGCATGAGAGATCAGTGATAATGCAGGAATACGTCAACACAAAGTGGATTTGATTTGATTGATGAGACACAGGGATATAGAAACAGGGGACATTTTTGGTCATGGAATATTTGCTTAAGTTTTTTGTTTGCCTCATGAAGAAAGTTGAGAAAGCATAAGGTACATCAAGACGAAAAGAGGTAAATTCTGTAAAGAACGTTCGCAGGCCTAGTTACTCGCAAAGTCAAAACGTTGTCAAAGTTGCACTGGCACTCGACATTTTTTCATTTCCGTGACGCTCCTATGTTTATGGTCTCATACTCACTCATAGTCTGATATTGTAGGATATTGGCCAATTTTCTCAAAACTGTATTTGCGGTTGATTTATGCGTTATGATCGCCAACAGATTGCCTCAGTCACATGCGCAGTCATCTTGTCGTGGAACATTCTGAATTCTGGAATATTCATCATACTTTGTCGGAAGATCGTACTTCATTTTCCAACTAGATTGTGCTGGTCAGGTGTCAAAACAAAAAATAACACGTTTTATTTTACTCAATATTGTATTTCATGTGCTATTGGCGTCCTTGTCTCTTTGGCGTGCTTTCCCCTCAGACAAACGAAACCTTAGCGCAACGCAGATGGTGTGGCGAGTGAGTCACATCCGTTATTTTTCAGCATGTCAGCAGCCTGTCACTGAGCAGGCCGAGGTTAATGGATCGTTCGGTAGTGTAATTATGGAGAGATCGGTGGACGTTCCACCGGCGCTGGTGGGTGGTGTAATGGTGGAGAGATCGGTGGATGTTCCACCGGCGCTGGTCGGTGGTGTAATGGTGGAGAGATCGGTGGACGATCCACCGGCGCTGGTGGGTGGTGTAATGGTGGAGAGATCGCGTGGAACGTTCCACCGGCCGCTGGTCGGTGTGTAGATGGTGGAGAGATCGGTGGACATCCACCGGCACTGGTGGGGTGGTGTAATGGTGAAGATCAGTGGACGGATCCACCGGCGCTGGTCGGTGGTTTGTAATGCGTTGGAGAAACGGTGACGTTCCCCGGCGCTGGTGGTGGTGTAATTGGGTGGAGAGATCGGTGGACGATCCACCGGCACTGGTGGTTGTGAATGTGGAGAGATCGTGTGACGATCCACCGGCGGCCCTTGGCGGGGTGTAATGGTGGAGAGATCGGTGGACGTTCCGCCGGCGCTGGTGGGCTCAATTCTTTCCATACAAACTGGCAGTGGCGCAGGTGGCGGGCGTGAGGCCCGGTCCGCCGGGACTATGATGAATGAACGGAATAACAACTGTGGAAGGGACAAGGGCACCTAAGAGCGGTCGCGGCCGGCATTGCCGTCAGTAAACTAAGTAAATATTAAGTTAAGTAAAAGAAAATGCAGTAAAAAATGCATGTTGGTAAATCGGGCTGGACGAGGTGTGGTGAGGAGTATGAATGGAGAGGTCGGACGCATTTACTTTAATCTGTCGTTGTAAGGTTCATGTTTCTTAATATGAAGAGATAAAAGATATGTGTATTGAACGGATTTTAACGCAATTTTTACAGGTCTGTATAATTTTGTATCGATTAACATCATCCAGTTTTACCTTTATGGCGGTGCACAAATGAAAATTTGACAATATGGGTTGCCAATTTTTTTTTCTCTCCTGGGAAATATGTCGTGGTTTGCGTAACTGTGCACAGAATTCGAAGCATCAAACACCGTTCAGTAGGTAAAGCCCCGTGCATCCATTGGTATGGTAAATTATTGTCGCAGAAAATCAGAGGCGTCACTATGAGTGATAAAATGGTGGGATTTTTTGCCTATGTTGTTTATGATAAATCATAAAGTCCTGCAATATAGTGACATATAAACATTTTTTTATCAAGAAGTATACTGGATAGGATATTGCCATACAAATTTCGTCATTTTGTGTACAGTGGTGAATGCAGGAAGTATGACAGATAACCTACTACCATCACAATTTGCATCATTTTAATCAGTGGTGGATCGAGCAAAAAATATAATGGGTAAATGCGCGAAGTCGCTAAGCTGTGGATTTTTGCTTTATCGAGAGTTAGACCAAAAATATTTTCACATCTTCTCGTATGCGTTATGAGCCATCTTGAATAATACCAACCCACTGCAACTTTAAATTAACATCTGCATAACTCACTGCGTTAGTACATTAAGCTAACTGCCACATGAGAGTAATATTTTAAATTTGTTTGCATTATGTATATGTTGAATCTGCGCAGAGGTTCCAGACGCAAAAGGTATTTGTGGTAATATGTAAGCAATCAAAGAGGTTTTACTCTATTTCGTTTCTATTATTATATAATCTTAACATTCAATTAAATATCTACATGGCGGCTATCTCTCTCTCCGAACCCCATGGCTAATGGGGTGGGCCGGACTGGAAAATCTCGAGATCATGGCTGTGGCTATGGCTGTGGCTGCATAGTCTACCTGTGATTTTTTTGCCTCAATCTTATCAAACCAATCATGGTTAAAAGAAGCCTTGACATGCTAGACTGCCAATTGAACAATTACTGCATAACCCCTCCCCATCCCTTTTATTGTATGCAGAGACAGTCAGATACGTGGCAAGATCCAAAAAAGATCCGGGATCCAGGAACCCTAGGCTCCGAGATATGGCATCTTGTTGGATCCTGGATCTTGCAGGATCATTTTATCCTGTGTATAGATAGATAGATAGATGTACATATATTCTTTCTTGCACTAGCAGTGATCGATATGAATACAAGCTGCAATTGGCGCGCATAAAAACGCAAAAGCGTTGGGGGTAACACTGCCGGGTTTGTCTCGTTCCGTGGGTATCTGGATCCTGGAAAATATTTGTCTTATCCTATGGATCTTTGATCCTGGTGAAGAAGAAAATCGTGGGATCCTGGAAATAATTTTGTCGTGGGATATTGTGGTCGTGGATCTCGGATAATATTTTTTACCTTGGCCCATGTCTGGCGACAGTGTCAGAAGGGGAAACTGTAGGGAAATCAGCAACAGCATCTAAGACATGCGCATGTTTAGCCCTCCCCCACTTGCGTAATTTACATAACATGCGCGTATACTAATGCAAAAGTGCGGAATTTAGATGGAAACACCCTTTTATTTTTTAGAGCAAAGTAGGTATAAAACTGTTGCTGTCAGCTAGTTAAAAGAAATGTACAATTTGTGCTTCCAAAAATTCCTCTGCAGCCTGGCTTCTGCCTGAGGCTACAACTTGGAAACTTAAAGTCAGAACAAGCTAATTTTCACAAAGCTAAATTCCGGGCCCATGATATTCCCTTCAACCAATTTTGAACAAGAACAGAGAGATGGGACTGTTAACGATTCCTGAAAATGTCGTGGCCCATATGCCATTTAGGGCAAAAATAACGGCATTGTGCAATGGGCAATGTGCATGTGGTCAAAGCTTCCTGGAGCTCCCCGTCGCAAGTCAACGTAAGAAAATCACACACTCTCTCAAATTAATGGGTCGTGGAAGATCTAAGGAGATATCACCATTGGTGCACTGTGGTGCAATTGTTTTACTGCCCCTTTCATGACGATGTCACGAGTGTTGTCCATGCTGAAAAAGGCTTAAGATAAACTCTCTTTCAACTGTTAGGACAAAAACAAAAATGGTATTTATATAGGCTACACAATTTGTTGTTAGAACCATAACTTTTAATTATAAGTGCAGATGTCCCAGGTCATGCCCGGCTGAACAGTGCGCCACCCTCTGACCAGGTCCCGGTCCTAGGGGGGGGGGGGACGGCCCTCTGCCGTCGGGGGACCGCCGAGGCTGCACGGCAGCGTCGACTATCATCACCCTGGCGTCGATAGCCTGGTGTTGACGAGCTGGCGCCGACGGCTGCCACGGGAGTGATCGCACCGATCCATCTGAGAGCCAGCCCGCTGCAGTGCTGCAGGCAGAGTGTGCACGGGAAACGTGTGGACGAAAGGTCAGAGGGTTCGAGTGGTCAGATCTGGCTGATGAGGGACGATGTGGGGACGGCTACTCAGACGACGTATTTTCGGGATCCTCTCTGATGCCCCGCGCTGTTTAAGGTCGAAATGCAATAACGTCGAGATAAAATGGCAGGACATTTACTTAGCTGTCTCAAGAAAATCAACTTTCGGACAGTTTCTAGATAGCCTCTCCTCAGCTCAGTAAGTTCAGTTAAGTAATGCACCAATGCAATTACAATCCGTCTTGCTGCACGTTGGAAAAGTCTCTGGAGTGGACCGTATTATTTCGAAAGCAATGCATACAGCATTAGTAATTTGTATTGTCCTTAAAAAAGCACATCAGTGTGCATAATATTTGTAAGGCGTTAACCCGGGGGGCGGTGCACTTCCATCACGATAACTTATGGCCAACCATTTTAATATCTCTACATGCTACAGGTAATCCGAGCCGTATTGGGAACGGAAGGGAGGCTAGCCAGAAGGGGAGCTATGTGACTTCAGACATATGTGCCTGTGACGTGACAGATGTGATGACATTTATCAGCTGACTCCTTCTCAGCTAGCTCACATCTGGAACTCATTACCACGTCACCTGTCGTGATGTCACCTCCAGCGTGATGGGTGCACACATGGGCGTAAAAAACGTTTTCAAGGTTATTGTGGATTGTCATCGATGACATCTTATTCTTTTTCTTTTGATATTCCGAATTTCGTCCACTGGTTTTTTTAAATGGTGCAAAAATAAAGTTATTGTATAGAAAGCAGACAGTCTAAATGTACACACGGCCCCGAAAAAGCCCCAAGGATGATCAAAATTGCATCTCTCTTACAATAAGTTGGTGTGGAGCTTTCCACACCAACCACATACAAAGTTACACCCATGGGTGTACAAAAGTTTGCGCATAATTATTTCCAGGCTATAAGCAAAACATCATAATCTGTTTTGAATTATATCACACTGTTATGTAGTCAGTAACATCACTGAAACATTATTTGTTGCACAAACAGCCAAGCATCAGTACATTTACAATGTGGTTTCATTCAGCACTACCTCGTGGTTAATATTTTTTGTTTGCATGTCATCGAGTTTCTCAGCGGGTGTAAACGCTGCCTTTTAGTTTTGCTTCACTATATCTCAAGTATAAAAATGAAATCATAATAGATTAGCAGCATGGCAAGGTTATCGAATGAAACTGGGTCGGCTAGTGGATCCTTTACTGGTGATTTCCATTTTCAACCTGTGATTCGATGCGAAGAGAATTTGCTTGCGAAAGGGTTCCTTTAATCAGCTCTTGAAATCTAATTCCATCGCGCAGATTGAGATGCAAATTGGCCTGCAACGGCCATCACCAGGGATTTGTGTCACTGTTTGCAGGATTCGGTCAGCATTGTGTGAAAATAACGTTTTAGAGACACACCAAATGTTCGATCCTTCATAAGTTGTGGTTTACGTGATCTGGAGATAGATACGGGCATATCCTGTTTTGCTGTATCTAAGCTGGATGATGTCAGCTATTCGAGTGGTGGGTGTTGTGTTTTTACATTCGGTGTATTGGGAAAATATCACATTTGTCATGAGTCATGACAATACTTTTTGATGAAGCCAATTGGACAATTGATTTGAACCTGAACGAAAAATACAGACCCAGATAGTTAGGTATATTACTGATTGAGAGAAATAAAAGTTGGTCGTGCAGTGTACGCAGAATATAGACCTCGACAAGCGCTATCACCGTATACCAGGCGTGGCACTCATTGTCACGATGCCTGTATGTATACACAGTTCATATGCATGATAGGCTGCATCCATGGCTAAACAAAATATCCCACTAAAGACATTTATCATTTGGAGCACCAAATCACTCAAATGCGCTGGCTTGCCTCTAGTTTTGCACCCTTCATGAGCACTTGCTACCAAGTCGCTGGCTGACTGTTATTAAAAGTGGACCGGTATGACTATGGCTGGCGGTGGTCACGTGGCTGCCCTGCCAACTCACGCTCGGAGCTCAGGGCTCGCACGGCAGCACGGCTCAACTCCCCACTCAGCGAATGTAGTCTTCTTAGCAGCTTAAAGCGTATACATATTTTGTTTAAAACAGTGAATCTTCACGTTCGGTCATCATTGTCCGTCAATAAATCGTTGTCGCAGCTCATAAACATCTGCATAAAACTGTATTTGCCTTCCAGAAAACTTAATGCCCAATTCGGAGTATTAACCTACCCCTCTCTGGCTCAAAGATGATAACATATCGCCGTACGGAGGCCCCGCAGCTGTATTAACCTTGATTGATACTTGGCAAGATTGGGCCCAGAGCCCAATCTTGCCAAGTGCCCCGTGAATGCGCAAGTACGGCGTGCCGTGGATGGAGTGCTCAGAATGCCACACGTATAGAACCACGGCGTTTGGTTTGCCCAAACTTATTGTCGAAATAGCTCAGTTGGGAGCACGATAGGCTGATGCCTGAATGTTCTCGGCAGTCGGCACGATCCCGGGTCTCAAAAGTTTTGCAGGCCGGCGCACCAATATGGAGTACTATGGCATTGGTAAGATTGGGTGCGGTCACGGCACTCGGAAAGATTTCCCGTTCGGTCGCCCTGGCGCCCCGGACGGCGCTGGTTCAACGTGATGTGACCGGCGCTGGTTCACCGTGATGTGACCGGCGCTGGTTCACCGTGATGTGACCGGCGCTGGTTCACCGTGAATGTGACCGACGCGGTTGGCATGATGTGACCGGCGCTGTTTTGCCATTAGTGTGACCGGCGCTGGTTCACCGTGATGTGACCGGCGCTGGTTCACCGTGATGTGACCGACGCTGTGTGGCGGGGTGGGAGGGGCGGTCACGGGAACGGTACAGGGAGCCACGCCAGTTGATCAGTGATCACGCCCGATTTCGCTGAAATATGCACGTGTGAAGAAACAGTGCCGGGATCGTTAGGTGCGTCACTGTCAAGGTGATGAGCCACACCACACCGCAGAGCTGTCTGCGCCAGACAGGGATGCAGCTATGTTGGGACCAACGGTCGAGAAGTGCTGCAGTTGAGCTCTTCAGCCCACTGTAGCGTGCGATCAGTGATAGGCAGCCCATTGCTGGCACCACCGCCCTTCCCCAAGGAAACGATACATTTCCTGACATCTTTCCATGTCTGCTTACGATAGTTTTTAAATTACGTCTCCAAAAGGGGGATCGCGCCTTGCACAGGGCCGCCTTAACATCGTTTCGGCATTGCTGGTACCGACTCTCCGTCTCCTCGCAGCGATCACGGTCCCTTTCCGTTCGCGCCACGTCCCGCCCCCTCATCATCTCACTGAGCTATGGGTTGGGAGCTCTGTCATCTAGCCATGGAATTGGACAGGGTGGGTGGTGAAGCTTTACGGTGACAAGAAATATATGTCTGTCTATTATGGGGCCCCAAACATCTAAAAGGTTTCGCTTCTTTTCCCGCACCCCTTGGAGAGCGTATACACCGAGGTCCAGTGTGCAGTGAGGAGATCGTAACATAAGACGTCGGGATCAAGGCGCCGGGAGGACCTAACTATTATTTCTGACTACCGACTTCGCTCTGCTGAAAGTTTGACGCTGGCCACTGCAAGATCATGATCCCTGGAATGGAACGGAACGACACGAGCTGCAGCCTTCACATCTGACTCAGAACGACAATGTGATCCAACAGTGAGCCATCTCGATAGGTTTGATCCCGTATCAGATGAGACAACTGTAACTCGCCAAGCATCTGCACCTAGTTTGCTACACCGGGTTTCACAGGCGAAAGCAGGTCAAAGTTCATGTCACCCAGAATATGCACAGGCCGACCGGAGCCCATCACATGCCCCAGCTGTGTCCTCGAATCCTCTCGACGTAGGGCAGCACAAGCACCTCTAGGAGGTCGGTAGGCGACGCCCACTTACAACACGTAGTGGTGGCTCCGTCCAAAGCTCAGCCATAGAGTCTCCAGCTGTGAACCCGTCTTGGGTGCTCTGAGTTTCTCCGGGCGTGGGTTGTCACGGTAGAAAATGCACACTCCGTCACCCCTGCCGGAACCCCGGTCATTCCTGACCACCAAGAATCCCGGCACAATGACGAAGTCATTCTGTAACATTCGGTTTAAGCCACGACTCGGATATGCGCAGAATGTCGATGCACTCTGCTGGTTACAGCGTCGATAACATAATCCATGGATGGCAGGAGAGAGCGCGGGTTGAGATACGCTACGTTGAGTGTCCGGCTGGCCGGCGTAGTCGTCCCCGCCTTCCCGCCGGCGGCCTGGCGGGCCTGACTCAGGGTCAGTGTCATCAGCTGGGTCACCAGAAAATCAGAAATCAGTGTTGTATTCATCAGCCGGGACTGCCGCGCCAGACATCGGGGCGCGGAGCCGGCAGTTTGTGACAGATCAGCCGACCAGCAGCAGGGGCAGCTCTCCACTCGGACTGGTGTTCGTCCGCCGTCTGTGGCAGGGGCACGCTCAGGTGGTGAAGCGATCGGCAGCTCGGTAAGGACGCCAGCTGGGCCATCGGTTGGCCTCCCGCGGCCCCGCTCAGCGCTGTTGTAGCCGGCGGCCAGCCCTCCTCCCTCGGCAGTGGCTGGACTGGACAAGCCATTGCGCAGCCCCAACAGCGTTGGTGGCGTGACCCGAGCCCAGTGCTGATCAGCTGACCGGTGGATTCCTGTAGGGAATCGATGCCAGATTACTTTGTGTTTTGTTTGTTTAATGACATTGAGCAACAGGCTTTTACTTAATTACGGCTCAAGTCGAGTAATTAAAACATGCGACGACACGACAGCAGTGCACAAACACACGCACATAGTTGATAAGGCAAATATGTAACACAAAATATGATACTTAAATAGAACATAAGCTCATGAAACAGTCAAGATAGATAAGGTAAACAGAAATATAGGTGAACAATATTTCACAGACAAGCTATGACGCTAAAAAGACATGAAAGCGCTTGCAAAGTACCAAGACATGCAATATGTAAACGAGACAACCCCAGTAAAATAAGAAATAAGCGTAATAAAGCTCGCAAGGTCGGTACCTATCTCGCACACGCACACACAGAAACCAAACTCACATCACCAACAGTGTTGTGCATCCCACACCGCCAAACTTGTAAATGCGGCTTCACCTGCATCCTAAAAGCCCTAGAGTATCAATTGAGAAAGGTAGATGCAGTGCAGGCAGACGGGAATAGGCTGCTGTTGCGAGACGCCCGCGCAAAGACGGCGCGTTTAACAGTTTCCAGTCTATCGAATGGGACGTGCAGGATTGTGTGCGATGCTGCACGGGTATGCCGTGTTGATATTTGCAAAGACAAGCTTCGAAGAAGAAAATAATATGACCTCAGATTACGTTGTTTTTGCTTCCGGCAGGTTCTAGGACATTTGGTGACGCTGAATTAAAATATGTGATCCATTTGACACAATTATATGTTCCACTGGGGTCATGTGCTTTCACAGGTCAACCAAGGTCACTGACCTCAGATGACCTGACATGATATTTTTTGGAAATTGAACGTTCATAGGACATTTTGTGACGCTGACTTCATATTTGACACCCATTAAGCATGATAAGATGTCCATTCACGATTTTAGCTCGATTAGTGTTCAACTTTCTCACATTTACGATTTGATGACATCCGGGTCACTAACATGACTTCAGAGGTCACCTGATACCCAGGACCGTACAATGAATGTCTACGGCATTAACTTGGGCAATAGGGGCGAGACGCCAGGGTTCGTATTCCCCCGACCCTCCCCTTCTGCACGGACACGCAGTGCGTCTAACGCTGCCACCGGGCGGAGGGCTTAAGATTTATATAACGGACGAAGGGAGCATCACATTAAAGTTAAGTTAATCCAGTTACATGATAATCTTGAGAGGGAACCAGACGGTTTACCACTGAGTGACCTTTCGAGCACCAAGAAGTGTTGACATATATAGCAGTAATGTAGTCTCTGCCTGACTTTAAAGGCGAAAGGTCAGAGGTTATTGAAACGGGAGTTTTTCCGGGAAGCTGGAGGCATTCTGCAGGTGCTCTCCCAGGTGAATGGGTGTTATAGTTTAGTTTTGTCCGAAACGATTGGCTGAAATGGGCTGAAATGGGCTGTTTAGGATGACAGTTGCAGAAATGACTGGCCACAAGAGGAATTAATATCTGCACGGTCATTTAAACACAGATAAGATAAAGCAGTCATTACAAATGCCTATTGTATTATCTATTTCATATATCAAGCTCAATTTGTTAAACAATTTGTCATCAACCAATTAAATTAAGCTTCCAACTTCGCACGGTTGACACTGTTTGGATGATCTGTGATTGATTGCGTTCATGATAAGGCAGGATTTATCTTGAACGAAGTTTGTTCATTTTGATGTCTGTCCAAATTGTAATTAGTTGATTTAGGTTAAGATTGAATGGAACAAGGTAGATGATACTAAGAAGAGTATATTCTGAACTATGCCTGAACAATTTCATAAAAAATGAAGATGTTTTTCAATTTCGTTGAAAATTAAGGGTACCTAAATATGTATGAAAACACCTCACATATGAATTAACTTGCTATTTTTCAACTGCACTGTATTTGTAAGTCAACTGCAACATGTAAAAATATATTCTACTCTGTGATGGCTTAAATTTCATCGACAGCAATGGCAATCAAAGGAACATAACTCTTCCATCTGAATCCTTTGCCAATGCGAGTATCAAGTTCGCTTTTTTCGCTACCGCCCTTTCGTCAATCGTTAGCAGCTGCTGGTGAGATGGAAGTATTTTCGACGCAGTTGCGTTCTCTAGCGCGCTACTTACTCCACGCTCTTTCCTCGCTCCTCACTCCTCTCTCCTGGGGTGAGAGGAGCGTCCCCCGGGATTTCCGATCGGTTCCTGCGCTATTAACTGCAGACGGCCCATGCAATCAACTGAACCCATCAGCTGAAACAACCGGAAACTTGGAGCCATCGCGAGCTCACGACCCACTCAACGGCGACCACACGAGTTGGATTAACAAAGCTATCAGAGACTATCAGTGCTCATGGCAGGTCATCGCATCTGGCCAATTGTAATGTACGCAGTTTTAAAGCGTTTGCAGACCAATGCAGACCTAGCCTTTCTGTTCCGAGAACGCCGATGGCGTGGGCTTGGCATTTCAGACATGACAGGTTTATTGGCTCTGGATAGTCTCAAGAGCTACTAACGCTCTTCAATCTGATCGTAATTCAAGATTTAAGCCGTTCGTCTTTCTATTGTCCATCGCATAGATTGCAAGCGAACGCTTTAAACACGTGGCTCACAGCTTTGCAGAGGTCTGCCAGCTTCCGGTGTTCAAAGGGGATGTCATTTATAAGCTCAGTGATATCAATCGTACCAGCTTAGGCTGTATATTTAAGGTGCAGTAGTGAATAATGGGGAGAGGATATGGTGAAACTTAGCTCATTGTCGCGTTGGGGATCAAACCCATGCACTTTATTTCTGGGCAATACAGCCATACCGTCTGGGCATGGCTACGGAGGAGGAGTTTCGTATTTCGGGTCGCGGGTGAAGTCGATCTGATTCCGTAATGCTATCGTGAGTCTGAGTCTGTGCTTGAGAGGTGAGAAGCTCTCCCATCAATCTATCTTAGGAATGCTATAAATTACGAATGTATACTATAATCAACAACATAACAGTACAGCAAACATAATAGTACATACCATAACAAGTGCAGCAATGATAATAATACAACAACACAATAGTAAAACAACTAGTATGTTATACAAAAACTAAATAGTAATAGAACATCCATTTAAAACAATGGTTTAAGATCACTCATTTTATGTTAATTTTGATATGCGAAAGCTACCCCGACTAACTGGCGCTGGAACCCGGTTGAGACCAAACAGCAACAAGCATTGCTTAGCTGGGAGGACTCTCCGGGTTCCAGCAAAGACCTCTGCTTGCCTCGACCAGGACCTGCCTTCCCCAACCTTTTATGTATGAAAGGGTGTCATATGTGCGGTGTATACGGTGTATGTGGTGTGTGCACTGTGTGCTCCGTTGCTCCGTGTGCTCCATGTGAGCCGTGTGAGCATNTTTTAGGTTTATTTCGATACGCGAAAACTACCCCGACTAACTGGCGCTGGAACCCGAGTGAGATCAAACAGCAACAAGCATTGCTTAGCTGGAAGGACTCACCGGGTTCCAGCAAAGACCTCTGCTTGCCTCGACCAGGACCTGCCTTCCCCAACCTTTTATGAATGAAAGGGTATCTTGTGTGCAGTGTATGCGGTGTATGCGGTGTGTGGAGTGTGTGTGCACTGTGTGCTCCGTGTGCTCCTTGTGAGCCGTGTGAGCTGTGTGAGTGTGTGAGTGTGAGAGGTTTGTGCGGTGTGTGAGGTGTGTGAGGTGTGCGGTGTGCTTGCATACTGATTGGATAGCATTTAAAATATGTATTGGGTATATTAATCAAAACTTTTTGCTCCCATGACAGCATGGGAGCAAAAAAACAAAAAAACAAACATAAAATACAAAGCAACAAAAACCCGCGGGTGTGCGTCAGGAACAAGGTATTTTGACAGTCCTGGATTCCTCACTGGCGTTACTAGCCTAGCTATTTGCTCGCGGGGAATCTGGGGCTGACTATTGGTAGTTACTACCCCCCCCCCCTCCTTTCGGCCCACCAACCACGCGTTTCGGACCCGCCCACCACTTTTCGGCTCAATAGGCCTTTCAAAATCAATGACAATATTTGTCGACTGATGATTATGCTTAATAAACTTTGCCTAACATAACTAACGCTCAGGGGGATTTATCTCTAGATATTTTATATTCTGTTATTCTTTCGTTGAGTGAGTGGCGCGTCTGTTATTGTTTTGTTCTCTTCTGTGGTGTTAACGTATGGTGCGGTTTGTCCGCTTTTATAGAGGGAGGGTCACTCAAGTAAAGGCTTTGCAATTACGCACTGCAAAGCCTTTACTAGTAAAGGCTTTAAAAAAAAATGAAGTCAGATAGCAGCTGAAGATATTTCCGAATATTTAGTGAGTTTGGTGTCGAAATATATATTTGTGTCGCCGAGCAGAAAACCTGGAGTGCCTCTCATCATGTCCTGCAGCTGGTCTCGGAGACGGAGTGTTTCGATGAATCCGCTGGAGGCGCTGTCTGGTGGCCTGTAGATGGCGCCCACTACCACTGTTCGGCCAAGCGGGCGTTTCACTGAGAGCCAGAGGGCGTCCACTGTGGGTTCAGAGTTCACGTTTGATAGTTTAGACACTCGCGGCAGATGATGGCGACGTCGTCACCTCGCACATTCGCTCTTCCTCGTCGAGGTTGGCGTCTGTCAGAGCGGTAAATTTTGACCCTCACCCGAGTAGGGCCAATATCACTGCGTGTCCGAGTAGGGGAGGGGGTATGACTCCGCTTGGCGTTTCGTCCCTAATTGAGCTATAGCTTCGATTACAAAAGTTAACGTGCTGCTTGTGACGAGAAGAAGTCATTGACACCAGATTGTAAGGTCCTGGGTCAATAGGTGACCTCTGATGTCATGTCGATGGCCCAAATGTCATAAGTTGTAAATGTGGGAAAATTGAATACTGATCCAGCCAAAATGGGTTAAGAACATCTTAGTATGCTTAACACATGCCAAATATGAAATAAAAACGATTGATAAAAAACGACATAAGACTGCCAAATTCCAAAAAGGTCATCCCAGCCAACAATCAACTTGGGCACTGATCGGGCACAGTGGTTTAATCCCATTGTGCCCGATCAGTGCCCAAGTTAATTGCTGGCTGGGATGTCAGGTCATCTGAGGTCAGTGGCTTCGGCTGACCTGTGGAAGCACATGACACAAGTGGAACATATCCTCATGTAAAATGGATCCCAGATTTGAAATCAGCATAAAAACTGTTCTAGAAACGGCCAGAAGACAAAAAAGTCATCTGAGGTCATCAAAAGTCAGCAGGCAAGTAGCCAGGATTTTTCTCAGGGAGTGCCACGTCGGAAAAAATGCTCCTCAGCCATATGCTGCTGATCGGGGGGTTTTGGTCGGGTTGTCAGAGAATCCCATTCTATCTAAGTGTGTATTTATTTTGACCAGTGTGGGGCATGGCCCTCGTGCCCCTCCCCCTTGGCTACGTCCCTGGAAGTCAGTGACGTCATTTGACCACAGCAAAGGTTGGTCGAGGTCACAATCTCAGCGGAAGCCACAACTGTCACCTGAAAACACCTTTGAATATGCTCCCGAAAAAAATCGGAAACTACACATGTAACAAAGATTGATACTACGGCACGTCAGTTGCGCCTGACATAACCTTGAGAAATAGGTCATAGGTCACGGGTCATACAAATTAGAAGTTCAAAATTTTAAGAGTATGTGTCACATTTTCAAAAGTTGGGTACTTAAAGTTTCATCGCGATCGGTTGATAACTACGTGAGTTATTTCGGAAAAACCGAGGGGTGGCATCCACCCACTACCCGGGCGAGGGTAAGAACCCGGAAAAACGAGGAAAGCTGCGCGAACGTCTGCGTTCGTCTGCGAACTGCGCGAATGCATCGTCCTGCTTCAACATCTGTGGTAGGAGTTAACACTCAGGTCGTGTGTCGGCGTGTGTCGTGTTTAGACGTTGAAGGTATGTGTCTGTATTTGGTAAATGCGCCGGTACATATTTCACGAGCTGGGAGAGGATTTGATCTGGAAACCACGTTATTATATCAAGTGATACGATACGCAGATACGATGGGGCGAAGAGGCACTGATTCGTTGTGTTTTTTTGGGAGTCCATAAAATTTCGCTGTTCGCGACACCTGGGGTAGAAGAGATTGAACAAGTAATTTATCAATTTTGTTTTCCATGACCGATTTGATAATTATTTTAGTGGTGGCTTCCACTTAAGGAGTGGGGTTTGTTGGTACCTGCTCGTAGCTATCAAGAATTTCTCGTGCCTTACGGCTTACCGACATACGCTTCTTTTCATGTCGACCAGAGACCTTTACACTTACCTGACGGTTTGACAATCACACTATCATCGTGAGACAGCATAGTGATGGCGTCTTCCTCTTTTGGAAGTACGTTAGATTTAGAGTTACGCTGTTTTTTTGTATAATCCAATAACTTTTTGCTTGAGTTTGCGCACGCTCAATCTCTACAGGGGCAGGGCGGGGAACAGCGGCATCATTGTCCGGAAAGTGTGGCTTTAGTTGACGTGAGTAAAAAGTCTGAGGAGGAAGATTGGCCCGCTTTTGCTCAATCTTCACTTTCCAGCGAAGGGCATACATTGCTCTCTCGATTCCTACTTCCACATCTTTAATGGTATTTGGTATGAATTTTTGGGTGACTTTTTTGGGCGACTTTTTGGGTAAAATTTTGGGTGACTTATAGCGACTTTTTTTTTGGGGGGGGGCTCGATTTAAACATATTCGTTAAAGGGATCATAAGACCTTTTTCCACTTTATTGGAGGTGGCAATGCAGTTTGGTACACGAGGCTAAGTTATTATTGCAGATTTATTCATACACTTGAAATGTCTCTAAGGTATACCAAAAATCAGTTCAAACTTCGTAAAGCGTTCCACGCAAATAAGTGCCCTGGTTAGAGCCGTAGAAATAAAACACGATAAACCCGTGCCTTTTTCTTCCGTGTTTCCTGCAATTGATTTAATGGGTTTCCAATAGCGGGAAAAGGTCCAATGGGTTCATAGCTAGTTGTTACATTACTCAGTTCATGCAAATCAGAATAAATGTAATTCTTAATTGGACTTCGGGCATCCCACGTATATCATTTCCAATATATAGGTTGACTTCCAAAATCGCCCGAAACGGAAAGGTTGAAGGGATGACCCCCGACCGGACATTCTAAGCCCTCAAAATAACAGTTAAAGGTATGCAGACATAATTTCTTTTGGCACAGTCATGGGAAATCAGTTGAAGATAATGACTTAGAAAACCATTTGTATTATAGGCGATATGATTCGACTGATGACCGGTATGCATCGTCCTGCTTCAACATTCGAGTCGAGGTCCCTTGGTCTATTTATAATTTAGTAGCAGTGTTGTGAAATGTTTCGACGATTGCAGCGCACATGATCGGCAAATGCCACCAACTTTGTTTACACCACGTGCATACGTTGTGCATTGTTTGTATTCAGAGCGCAATATATGCCTCATTTTTGCATTTATAGAGCGAAATGTTTTCTTCTTTTGCATTTGGGCCAGAATTGCTAGTGCTGATATAATCTGAATGCAATTAATAACAAAAGTTTATAAAATAGCTTGTCAAATAGCTTTATTAATATACAAAATTCGTGGAAAGTGGGATAATAACGCTCGATAAATATTGTTGCATCGCTTTCATCCTCCAGAAAATTATTAGAAGACATTCAAAAAGGTCTTATGATCCCTTTAAGTATACATACATCGACTTGGCGCAAAGGCTAAGAGCTTTATTCAAGGCGCCAACTCGTAACACATCCAGTGGAGTACCCAGGATTCAGTTCAGGGGGGGGGGGCAATTTTTGGTCGGGGCACAAGTTAACCCCACTACAAAAAAATCATCGGAATTTGGCCCACCATATTTCTTAGAGGGGCATATTTTCAACATTTCGAAAAAAAAAAATCACAAAAACATTATGTTTGCAGGGGACCCCAGTTACATCCCCAAAACAAAATCGCCGTATTTGGCCAGGCCGGCGAAATACGGCGAAATTGTGTGAGAGCACCGTAGGCACAGGCCCTAGTTCGTGCACTGTGGCACTAGCAGAGAGCACAGGGTGCACGTGCCCCCCCCCAATGGACCGACTTTTTCACTAAAAAATTATCGGCGACGTCCCTTTGTGCAACTGTTTGGGGGCCTTGCACATATAGTGGCCTAAATCCGAAAGATTTTTATTTCCGTGCCATTTTTTCGGGGGGGGGGGGCTTTGCTGAGGGGGGCTCCTTGGGATGCTTTGCCCCCCTTGTCTAAGGTCTTGCTTGCGTCTTTTTGGCCGCAACTAGCCAAAATGTGTGAGATTCCAGTTGATTGCTCCAAAGGGCCATTGGTTGCCTCTCTGCCATCCATGAAACCCAAGCCGCCTGGAGGGCAAACTGGACCCATAGAACCTTCGGAAAAAAACATACGACTGAAGGTGGCTCTGAGTTTCATTTAAAGAAGCGCCACACTTTGCGTTGTTAACAGCTCGTGCGTGTACATAGTACATTTAGGCTGTGTGGGTACAATTTATATTGGAAATAGAGCCCTTCGGGCCTTTCCAAAAGAGGCACATGGAGTCAAGGGGCCGCACCAGACCTTTCAGGGGAGCAGACTGCCCTTTTCCGCCTGCAGGGGGGCCCTCTTGCCACCTGAGGAAGACACTCTTGCCGCTGAGGTGGCAGCTCTTCCGCGCTTTAGAGGTAGTTCTGTGAGCGGCTAAAACCTCTGAAGAACCCTCTGAAGAGGCCTCTTGATGTTGCTCTAAACACTCTAAAGAACCACGCGAAGCGTGGTCTTTTATATACAAATAGGCCCTTTCGCCTTATTTTCCAAAGGTGGCCCACTGTCCAAGGGGGCCCATTGGCAAGGGGACCCATTGGCCAAAGGGGAGTGCGCACGGACCTTCAGCGGGGGTGGGGGCATTTTGCCCCCTGCCCCCCCCCCCCCCTGGGTGCGCCTATTGAAACACATCTTTATTTTACAATCATCAGAAAATAACACAACCGCCGCCGTATCACCGGTCATTGCGTGCAGCCAGCCGATCAAACACTGCGCGCCCCGCCGGAGGAGCGAACCCATCCGAGCCTGCACAGAACTACGATTTAATTAACACCAGTGAATCTGTGGGAGCTATGCAAGTAATTTTGGAAGTGACGGGCTACCGCGCGGCCGCCGCCGCTACTGAGATTCGTGCCGTGTAATAGGATTTGTAGTTGGATGGATCTGGATTCCTGCGCGAAGTTGTAGTGAAGACTCTGGGTTATGTTACTGATCAATTCGTTTCTATGACGCGTGTATGTGGGAACTGGGACATGAGAAGATAAAGTGAGTTGTGTTTTCTTGTGGGTGCCCACAAGGACACACTGGGAGTCACAATAACTAGGAGAATTAGGAGAAGAGTTAATATCACAATGTCCGCAAATTAATATTTCTTCGGAACTCATCGTAAGTGATTATAAAAAAAAGAAAAAGAAAAGGTAATGTCATGCAAAAATAAAAATCCACCAGCCGCACTTCAGTCTGCAACACACAGATTCTGGTATAAACAACACATGCCGGCTGCCAGTGCCACGACTTTCAAAGCAGAAGATGTTGTTGGCAGCTCGTCGGGAAACACCACACGAAGGCAAATGGCATGTCGCTTGAAGCCTGAAGGTAACCTTCATGCAATGGTCACAATGGTCACAACAAAGTGCGCGCACTTGGTCATAGTCGCAATGGTGAAGGAATAGGGTCACCCAATTTGTGCGTAAGATTCTGCAGCGCTCAGCCGCTGTCTTCGGAATACTTTGGGAGGGTAAAAAAACTTTACGTGTCTTAAACACCTGCAAATATTTAAATAGTACCACAATTATTTACTAATCACTAAATATTTAAAGATTTCTCCAAAAAAGCTAAACACTTCTACATTATTATGTAATACCTAATAAGTTTATGATTTAAAAGTACAAGTAAGTCACATCAGCTCATTTAAGTTGCAAATCGGTCACCTTTGCACGTGGGCTAGTGCGTAAGATTTTGCACCGTTGACTGTCTGACCTTTGAATTGTAAACATGTGGGCGTTTAGTTGGGACATATCAGTTCTCAATCTGGTGTGAAGAATGTTGCGTGCTTTGGTTCCATATGGATAATATAAAGGGGCGTAGGTGTACTTAACTGCTGTTTGGTACGTTTTTTGAAGTCGGGATAAGAGAGTTGTTTCGTGGCTTCTGGTAATTGGTTCCATTGGTTTCCGGTGAGATTGAAGAAGGAGCGCTGGTGTGAGGTTGTGCGAATTTGAACTAGGGTGTGATGGTTTGCGTTTCTTAGTGTCCTGTTCGTGTCTTGTACGCGTGAATGTTGCATGACGTTGGTGATGTAGCTGGGTGTGTTGTGACGTTCGTGTGCAATTAACTTGTGGTAGAGTGTTAGGCGGTGAATGTGTCTTCATTACCTGCCCGTTACGTAACTATTTATTTTTCCAGCATACGTTTATTAATATTGTATCCAGGTTTATACTAAATTAAATAAATTTCGCACGAACATGAATTTAATAGTTTTAACAATTTGTGACTATTCGGTATGAAACAAATACAAATGGAATAAATATGTACTGTAGGGTGACCCCTTTTTACACTTTTCTAATTTGCTTGGCTCCACTCATCTTTTTAAATGTTATCGAGTGCACTGATCACAAATTTGACCTTCTTTTTGCAAAATTTTGTAATCTTGAGGGTGCAAGAGCAAAATTTTGCTTAAAAATGACATATATTAAGAAATTTCAGAATAATTGACTCTGGAATTTACAATGTAGATACGCCAATAAATAATTTAAGTATTCCTCCTAGACATCAATGCATTCTGGTGTGCTTAGGGCCTCTACCGACTTTCTACACCCTAAAGATAGCTCACAATACCACTTTTCCTGAGTCAAGTACGCGTTAATATAGAAGGCGGATGTTCATTTAGTTCAATATTGATTGCCACTCTCTTGCCAGTGCAGGGGTTGGATGCCACCTCTCGGTTCTTCGAGAGTAACTCACGCATCAGTACCATACTTGTGAACAGTAAAAATGTGAAACTTCTACTCCCTATGACCCGTGACCTATGACCTGTTCCTTAAAGTAATGTTAGGCGCAACTGGCGTCCCGTAGTATCGATGCTTGTATCTTATGCAGTTTCCGAGTGGTTGTTGTTCAGGAGCATATTAACAGGTGTGAACAGGTGACATTTATGATTTCACCTGAGATCGAGACCTTGGTTGACCTTTGCAGCGGTCAACTGCAGACACTGACCTCCGATGACCTTAAATGCATTTATGGTCTCTGGCAATTTGTAGGACATTTTGTGATGCTCATTTCAAATAATGCACCCATTTTGAATAATTGCATGTTAATTCACGGTTCTTCCTAAATTCAAATTAAATCTAAAAAATGCACTATTTGGATGACATCCGGGTCATTGGCATAACCTCAGAGGTCAGCTTATGATCCAGGACCCTAAAATCGGGTATCAACGGCTTCTTTTTATCACAAGAAACACGCTCGTTTTTAATTAAAGCTCATAGCTAAATTAGTTGCTTGACGCCAGGGGTTCGTACCCCCCTCCCCCTGCACGTTCACGTATTTAGGCATCGGACCCTGCGCTGGCGATGATTAATTTGTCCTCAACAAATGTTCTTTTTAATATTTTCTTAAGGTCAGCGTGATCTACGAATGTTAAAGGTTGCTTGTGGTCGCAAATATAAATTAAAGCTTCTTCATTTTCTTTCAAACCGGTTATCTAAATGACTTATTATTTTACATTAGTCCTAGCTATGAAAAACAAATATTTGTACGTGCCATATACCCTCAAGGCTTAGGACAAAAGGCACCGTTACAGCTCAGTAAAAATACAATATTACAGACTGCAAGAACAAATATGAATGAAAGAAGCTTTCATTTATATTTGCGACCACAAGCAACCTTTAACATTCGAAGATCTCGTTGACCTGTGCAAAATATGGAAATAAAATTTGTTGAGGACTAAGTATTAATCATCGCCAGTGCAGGTTTAAATACCTTTGAATACGTGACCATTCACGGTGGGGGGGGGGGGGAGGTACGACCCCCTGGTGTTTCGTTCCTTATTTAGCTAGAGCTTTAATTAAAACCAAACGTGTTTCTTTTGATAAAAAGAAGCCGTTTGATACCCGATTTTAGGGTCCTGGATCATAAGGTGACCTCTGAGGTTATGCCAATGACCCGGATGACATCCGAATAGTGCATTTGCTGAAGTTTAATTCGAATCGAAGTAGAATCGTAAATTAACATGTAATAATGCAAAATGGGTGCCATATTTGAAATCAGCGTACAAAATGTCGTATAAATAGTCAGAGTCCAAGAACGTCATCTAAAATCATTGGGGGTCACTGACCTTAGTTGACCTATGAAAGTGGGTGACTCCAGTGTAACATATAATGATGTAAAATGGATGCAAAATTTGCAAATAGCATCACAAAATGTCCTACAAATTGCCAGAGACCAAAAATGCATTTAAGAACAACGGAGGTCAATGACTGTGATTGACCTCAGCAAAGGTAAAAAAGGTCTCGATCTCACGCCAGTTGTGCCTGACATTACCTTGAGAAACAGGTCATATGTCACGGGTCATAGGGAGTAGAAGTTTTACATTTGTAGTTGTTAACAACAATAGAACTGATGCGTGAGCTTCTCCCGAAAAACCGAGGGGTGGCATCCAACCCCTGCACTGGCGAGAGGGTGGCAATGAACATTGAACTAAAAGAACAACCGCCTCCTATACTTTACAACTCACGCGTACTTTACCCAGGAAAAGTGGTATTGCGAGCTATCTTTTGGGTCTAGAAAGTCGATTGGAACCTTAAGAACACCATAATGTATTGCTGTCTAAGCGGAAGACTGCAGTTTATTATTAACATATCTATTTTATCAATTTTGGAGTAATATATTCTGAAATTCCTCAACATATGCTATTTTTAAGCAAGCATTTTGTTCTTGCATCCTAAAGATTGCAAAATATTGCAAAAAAGGTCAAATTGGTGATCAGCGCACTCAATAACAACTGAAACATTTGTGACCCTTGCAATATTTGACCACAGATAAGACCGCATATGTGATAAAATAAGACGATTGGATACAATATCAAACTGTTGCTTACATTCTGTCTTGTGAAAAAATGCGTAAACAGTTTTCAGATAAAAGTTGAACTACTTTGATTAGGGCAGTGGCTCCCAAATGGTGGGTCATGACCCCATTTGGGGTAACAAAGCCATTCTGGGGGGGTAACAAAGACCTGTGAAGTTGAACCATAAATGTTACGCTAAGACAGTTTTGATGCAGCCCTCGGCTAACAATACAACTTTTCGGTGCGTCTTTTCGGCGACGAAGCTTAAAATTGAGAAATTGGCTAAGAAAAGGGAATAAATCAATGTGCGCTCTCAGTCTTTGTTTGCATTGCGAGTTGCGACGCTCCTATTGAAGTGTGTTAACAGGTGCAACCAAGATATTGGGAAACAACGTTATTAAAAAAAAAAAAAATGAAGGATGGGGTGATGGCCCCCTCGGACTGCTGAATGGGGTAATTGTGTTGGGAGGGCTGGGAACCACTGGAATAGGGTAAACACCAAACACTTCGTTAGATCTTCCTTCATGCAGTCCTTTCGTCTTTCCCAGTATCTCCATCACGGCTCAGCAGAGAAGCCCTGAGACTGTGGTGCTGTCGGAGGCGGGCGGGGGCGCGGGCGGGGGCGGTGGCGTCCGTCAGTCCAGTTCAGGGCGGACCCCTCTGCAGACGTGTGGTCAGCACTGCGGTCTCAGAGCACTCGGCGGAACCCCGCCCCAGGTAAGAACAGCAGGATGGCTCAGCGATGGGGCGCCGCATAGACATTACTTTTGTTATGGTATAGTTCTGGACTGCCAACGAAGTACCCTCAAATTTTACAAAAGTTATTTAACCCGCGAATTGCTGGGGGAGGGGGAGGGGCTAATTATAGCTCCTCCTCCTTTCCTGTTATTTTGCATTATCTCCTAAACAAACAGTGGTATCGCCACTAAACTTGTAGTACCTTGACTCAAATCCATTTCACATATGTTGGTTAAAGGCAAAAGTTGGGGGGCTATGACAGGTCAACCGAAAATGGTGTCAGAGTGACGTCACGTTCTGCTATTTTTCTGGAAAATAGGGGTTTGCGGAAAACGCTGTCAAAAGTACACTTTTAAGATATATTCAATTATAATACATGATATGACAGATAATAGACTCGGCTATCAATCTCCTATCTCAGATTTGCAAAATGTAATGAAATAAAACAAGAGAAATCCAAATACCTTTTTTACTAAATTTTCAAAACAAAATCAAAATTATCACAAAATCGGAATATATATATATATATATATATATATATATGTACACATGCTATTTGTATATATTATTATATTTTATTATTATATATATATAAGTTTGAAGCACTGCTTACCTGGCCGCTGGTCCCAGGAACTGCAGCGGATCAAGGCAGTTGGTAACAACAACTCCGACTTGGCGACCAATCGACCAAACATCAGCGACATCGACAAGCAGCCTCAACCAACTCAGAAACATCGAACCTAGGCAACATATCAGCCTCTATTACAAAACCAGATGACCACCAGACTACAAGCGAGCAACGGCGCTGAGAACATCATCAGACGCAACTGCAAACGTCAATCCCGGAGACCGGATTCAGCTGTCCTCTACTATCGTCCTACAACAACATACTATCATGAAGAACAACTGGCCAGTGAAAGTCGCACTTGAAGCAGAACAAGTCGTTTATACTTCAAATGCATTAAAGGGACTGTGCGCTCCTCCCACAGTGCATGATATCGTACCACCACGGACCTGTCCCGCGCCTGACAATGCACCTGCGAGCGGAGGACCCCAGCAGCACACTCAGGCGAAGCACGCACACCCCGGCTGACCCGGCAAGAGATCGTGGCAATTAGTCCATTCTTAAACAAGCTCCTGATGGCGGCGGATGGTAGCCCTCAGGTATCCTGATCAGAGAAAGGACCCGTGCTCACCGGCAGATCAAGCACGAGCAACACTACAACTGTCGAGGGGCGACGCTGACTTAGGTCGGCGCGTCACCAAAAGCTGGTGTAAGATATTGTATGTATTATAACTTTGTGTGTACCAAATGTAACTTTTGTTTCATGCTACTGTTTTATACTTTATATATTATTTTATTATATTATATATATATATATATTAATAATATATATATATATGTTTTATCTACCGTAAACACTCTTAGTAGATTAGCCGAGCCGCTATCGCACGGTTTAATAATTCAACGCAGTGATTACTGGAAAGATGACCTGGACCTTGGTTCTTGAAAATGTATATAGGATATCGAAACGCGTCGGACTAGTGAAGGTTCGTTTTTCCAAATTTTAAATGGAATTTAAACTTGGGGCTACTTGATTATTATGGGTTGCGGTGATTTTCTTTTCGACATACAGAACAACAAGAAGGATACGGAATTAGCAGTCCCTAACCGAAAGGCTTATTAACGGAAGCGCTGGTGATGTTCAAACGAAGCTTGCCATGCATAATCTGCTTCCTTTTTACCAATATATATTATTATATTTTATTATTATTTTATATATATATATAATTATATATGTAGGCGTGCCACTTATTTTTCGAAGGTTCATTTTGTTCGGGCGACGTTTTCTGGTTCCATTCCATTTACACTATCGCTGTGTAAAATATTTTTGAAATCAAATAATATTTAGAACTGCCTCAAGAGGGTCAAAGTTTCTATATTTTCTCGAAAATATGGATTTTACAACATGATATTCTATGCCTGTTAACTTTTAGTTTTGTCAAACTACTAAGCTAGCTTGACCCAAAACATGTAACTGGACTTCTTACTTTCAGCTCTAGTTCCCCTCAACTCAGGTATTAGTCCTTCAAGGGGAATGGTATCATGGGAGCCAATCTTCCACCCATTGTTGCATAAATTGCTGAGGTCATGGTGGACTTTAAGGCGATTTGGAAGCCACAGCGGTGCTTTTCGACCACTCGTAAGAGTTACTGCCCAGTGCCCGTGGTCTTCACTCTACTGGTAAGGGCCAGGTTGAGGAACTGCATCAACTCCACTCCGCGAAGTCGTTGACGACTTGAAAGTTGAAGGGCCTGGACTCGGAGGGATGCTGCGATGAAGGCTGGATTCGTCAGCCACTCCTCTGGATCCTTGAGCAGGAAGGCGGCGGTGCTGATGTCTGTCCAGAACCTTAAATAACTCCTTTGATGTAGTCGTTGTGAAATTGGCCAATGTCTTGTTAGCGATTGAGGTGGTTGACATTGGACAGATCCACATTAATACGCCATGGGGGATCATTCGATCCCTCCCCTTCTTTCATCGCTGTAATCCTCTTCCGCTTTGACACCAAGTCGATTCTCTCGTCAAAGATAGCCTGGGCAACGAGGATCTCGCTCAAGTACCATAGGTGCCTGGCCAAGACTGTCGCCGTCGCCTTGGCCACCGCTGAATCCGCATTATATATTACTGACCGGGCCGACGAAATTATCTGGAGACGATGTTTGCAAAATTAGCGGAGGTCCGAGTGCGAAGCACGAGGACCAGAGCTAAATTTGCAAACTGATTACCAGGATAAATTTCGTCAGGGCTTAGGCAGTAAGATTTTTCCATCACATGCCGGAATATGCTTTAACCCGCCATTGTGGGGGAGGGCGAAAACGACCCCTCAGGGGATTTTCACATAGCTCACAAACAACACGCTATCAACGCCCCAACTTCAGGTTACTTTTATCTATATCAATTGGTTCTGAAATTGCAAAAAAATCGTCGAAAGCGTTTTGAGTGTATATCGAATTAGTGACGTCACTACACAACCACTTGGCGCAAATATCAGCTAAGTCTAACACGGCTGTAAATAGACGATAAAATACCTTAAGCAATAAAGCAATTCAAAAAACGTCAAAAGATAGCAAATTGCAAGGGGTTAGAAAATGTCTATCTTTTTGATTTTTTTACCCCCCCCCCTAAAAAAAATAAAAAAATTGCCCACATAATCACAATTTTTTGAAAATTACAAAACGGAATATATGTAAGAGACACATGTACATTACCCAAACCGAATTTCAAAGCCATATCTCTATTTGTGAATCACTGATTGCTTCCCAAGTATGATTACCTCATGACGTCACTTTGTAAAAGTACGTTTTTGGGGCTTTATAGACCAGATACATACAAATAAATGGTACGAATGTGTTGCTGAGACAAAACTGGATTGTATAAATGCGTTTTTTAATTTATATTGATATATTTATAAATTTGACCTCTTATGACCTGACCTTGACCTTATATCGGCTCATTTCTTAAAATGGCTGCTATAATCGAGTTATTTGTGTAAGATAACCCATAAAACATTAGTGTGCATTTATCTTCCTTGCAAATAGTGACCTGATGACCTGACCTTGACCTTGACCCGGTTCTTACCAGATTCACTTTTAAGAAATATAACGATAACAAATTAATTGTAGTCGCAAAATTCAAAAAATATATTCGAAAAAAATTATATATTCTGAATATATATGTATTTTGATTTTGAGACTCAAGTTCATTTGTATCGTTAATATCTATTTATATGCCCGTCGTTCAAACAAGGGTTTAAACTTAATTTCCACTTTTTTGCTATACGAGAGATGCACTATACTTTAGAGCCTTGTTGAGATTTTCTCTTCAATATACGGCTTTGGATGGGAAGATATGGCTCAAAAACAAAATAAACTTACCATTTGACTTGACTGACTGTGACATGACTATGGACCTTATTTATAAAATTTCGAGTACGCTTAAGAGTGATCTCTTTGAGAGCTTTCGATTGCCGTCTTGCTCGTCTCGCTGCAATTATTGGTTCGGAATATAACGAGGGGGACATTTTTCGCCCCCCCCCCAGCCAATGGCGTTCGGCTGAGACCCCAGCCAATGCCGGGTTAAGTATAGCACGAGCCTCTTCATTATTATAGTTTTATGCACTCGTGGCATTAATGATTCAGTTTATGAACGAGCCGAAGGCGAGTTCATAAACTGAATCTTTAATGCCACCGAGTGCATAAAACGGTTTAGTGCATGGCCGGAAGACTGACTGTTTAGAGCACAAGTACATATGGTTTTTCAAAGAGTTCAATGCAGGTTCATTAAAACCTGGGGTCTGGGTCTGCTCCGTCTTGAATGAGATAATGTCGCTGGTCTTCTGGCCCGGAGAGCGACCAGTGCCGCACGCTTGCGCGCCATCGCCAAACTGATGGTGCCTCCGACAGAAGGCCCTCAGCAATCCCCCCCGGTTTTTCCTCCAGCCACTCACATGACCTGCGTGACGTGTTCGCCGACATCGACCCGGCCGTTCCGCAGCTCGGAGATGCCAGGACGCCAACCGAGTTCCTGTTGCCTTTCTAGATACGATTGAAGGACGAGATTGACGCTCGCTGGGCCGGCCGCCAAACCCTGGTTCCGAGACAACTTTCAGTATCAGCTCATCGAGAGCTACATGTGCAGCAAGTGTCACGAGACGGGGCTGAAGCGTCAGGAGAACATCAGCTGGTTCGTGAGCGTGCCGCGCCGTCAGGGCAGCGATGTGCCCACCCTGCAGGACGATCTGCGGCTCAGTATGCGACCCGACCGGCGCGAGTTGGTCTGCCAGCACTGCCGTCACAACGAGTGTCGCGTCACCACCGAAATCAGCCGCTGCCGAGACGCTGATACTGCAGCTAAACCGCTATGCTTCCTGGGCGAGGAGTCCAAGAAGATCAGAGCGAAGGTTGGGCATCCCAAAGTTACTGTCGCTGAACGAGTACGTGGCCGATGACGTCACCCGGCACGGAGTGGAAAAGTACAAAACGTCCCTATGCACTCTATCGGACTTCGAAGAAGCGGACCGGCCGGAGCGACCGCACCACCACCCACCAATCATTCACCACCGTCCGCCCCGGCACCACCCTCGCCCACCACTTGCTGCTCCCTCTCCGGCCGCCCGCCAACGCCCTCCCCCAGTGGCCGCCTCGGCTCCTGCCGGACCCTGTCTCCCGTGCTCCGTCCTCACCGTTGCCAGGCGGCCGAGGTTAAAGGCGCTTGCGCCGCACCACTGGCCTCTAACGGCCCCGCCCACCACCGCCGGTGCGCCGCCGAGCTGGTGGTGCTGGATGCCGACTCGGGACAGCAAGCCGTCGCGGACCCGCAAGGACGAGCACCGGGATCTGCAGGAGGCCATCATGAGATCCCTGGATGAGGGAGAGCCGGCTGACTCCGCCGCGGAGCAGGCGCCTCTGTCCGAGCTTTGCGTGGAGGACGACCAGTCGTTGTGCTCGGTGGATTTGGCTGGCGACAACACATACCGACTGATGGGTGTGGTCAGCCACTACGGGGCGCCACCCATCCGGCCACTACGTGTCGGACGTGTACCAAGCGAATCGGCAGGGACCGCTGGTTTCCACTACGATGACCGTCGCGTCAGCTGTGTAGATGAGGCGGATGTGCTGGGATGGCCGCCAGAGGGGATTGGCTATATTCTTCTTTACATTGCACAAGGATCTGTGCAGCCAGTGGTGAGCGCCGAGGCTTGCCTGCAGTGCGCCGCACCGTTCTCTGGGCGGCATCGTCGGCGCCGAGCGCTGTTGAATTGCACATGCATTGCGTGTGCGTAGGTGTCTGTTTAGATGTGAATATTGTATGTAAATTTCTATGCAAAATTGCTATTGCGTGATACATGACGTGGTAATATAACCTTTACCTGAGGCTTGCAGTGTATTATCACTTTGGGATGTATTAACACTCCACTTAATACACCGCTACAGTTAAGCACATGGTCAATGGGAAAACAGTCTTCGGCCATGCACTAATTGGACTCAACATGAACAATTTTGCGCATTGTGTTGGTGTGGTATAGTATAAATCTTTCGCTTGGATTGGTGCGCCATTTATTAAATGTTTTGTTACATTTACCCTTTGCGTACTTTTACCCGTTCCTACCCCACCACATTGACATTACACCATCCTAGGGTAGACTTAATCGCAGTAAAGGCCACCCTGAGACAATGAGCTAAAAGTGTGCGGAAATAATTTAGACGCTAGCATGAAGTTGCATTAAAGTTTAAATACTGAAACTGACTTTGACTTTGTGTTTGAGCTAGCTGCTCAAAACCTTACTTCATGTGTGTCGTGTGTGTGTGTGTGTGTGTGTGTGTGTGTGTGTGTGTGTGTGTGTGTGTGTATGTGTGTGTGTGTGATAGTGACAGCCGCCAACTGCCGGGACAGTCTCGCAAGTTCATGGCCAATGATGGCCGGCGTCCCCTCTCATCACCAGACAATCATCCTCTGTGTAATCTGACGCCCTCTCCGGACATCCTCCCCACATCCGATCCTCCTTCCTCGCCTTCCCCGGACATCGAGTCCCAGTCGGAGCCCGTGGTCTCGCCGACGGACTCTGTTTGGCCGCTGCCCGAGCTTCCGCACCTGCTTCCGGACGGACGGCGCTCATCGTCCTTCTGCAGCGGCTCGCGGCGTGGTACGGACGCCAGTGACACCTCTCTGCCGCCTCTGCCCGACTGGCAGCCGCGACGGAACCGCCGGCTCTCCGTCTCCATTGCGCTCGGAGAGCATACTCGCCGCATCTCGCACTTCAGCACGTCTGACTTGTCGCATCAGCGAGCGGCGGCGGCCGTGGACGCCCCGGCGGCGGCCGACCACTGCGTCGCCTCGAGACTCTGCACTAACTTGATGCTGGTGCTGATGACCATCGCGGCCGCCTCGCTCGTCTACGGCTACTTCGTAACATCGGACGCTGCGGTAACGGAAGGTGAGTGGGACGATTCGGGCAGATTCGGAGGAGGAGTTGGGAGCCCTAATAAGTGTGGGTTAGTTGCAGGTTTTCATGATGCTAAGATAACCGGAGTCTGTAGTTTCTGAGCGTAAATGTACGCTTTTACAGAAGAAGTAGTCGAAATTTATTTAATTCTTCATTGACATGGTGTTAAACTATGAGATATGTGGTTGTTGTAGCTGCATCTTGAAGTAAGCGGAACATCTGGGGGCGCTCTGCTTGACCAGTGGACTGATGGTCAGATGGGGGATACCATGTCAGTGTTGTTAGACATAGATTAAACCAGTCAGACGCCTTAATCGGCGAAGGACGAGGTCCGCTGGGTTTTGGCTCCTCATCTGGTCTTCTGTGGACCAGATGAGGTCGAGGAGGACGAGCTGGTCCTCTGCAGCGCTGAGTCGGGACCCAGTGTGGCATCCAGGTCCCGTCTCCGCAGTCGAGGAGGACGAACTGGTCCTCTGCGGCGCTGAGTCGGGACCCAGTGGGGCCTCCAGGTCCCGGCCCCGCAGAACACCCGTCCCATTCAGCAACTGTGTCGCCGTAGCAGGGCTTCTCCGCCCCCAGTGGAGCCCAGTCACACACATGACGCGTGTGAATGGCTGCCGGCTGACTGCGTTAATTAGGTGGACACCACTGCAGGACATTAGGTGGACACCACCGCAGGACATTAGGTGGACACCACTGCAGGACATTAGGTGGACACCTCTGCAGGCTCCCCGCCGGAACACTGTCGTCACACACCGGGAAAACGACCCCAGTATCACCGGTACCGCCGATATCGCAGGTATCACCGGTATCGCAGGTATCACCGGTATCGCAGGTATCACCGGTATCGTAGGTATCACCGGTATCACAGGTATCACCGGTATCGCAGGTATCACCGGGAATATAAATGATGGCGTGCCAACCAGCGGTGACATGTCATTGCATGCCAGCTGCACATTAACCCCTGAGGTCGTGTCCTGTGAGGGATCGAATCAAAAAGACATTAATAGAGCTACCTTATCTTAAAAACGTCTTGTATACCAGTAATGTAATGTCTGCACGGTTTTCACCAGCAGATCGAACACGGCAGAAATATGGCGCGAATGAGTGTTTCTGCCGTGTTCGATCCAGGGGCGTAGGAGCTCATTTGAAGTTGGGGGGGGGGGGAATTAAAAAATATAGTAAACTTTGTTTTAAAAATGGCAATTTTGGGGTTAAAAACATATTTTTTAATCCGAGATAGCCATTTTGAAGAACTTGTCATTTCACGTGTTTTGACGCTTTTATTTCCAATTTGCTTCAAAACTATATTGTTCAAAACTTCAAAACTATATTGACACAACTGCTATTTTTCATAGATAACGTAAAATAGATGTACGCAAAGGTATACCAAGTTTTACATCGATATCTGCAACGCTTCGGAAGTTATTTAGGAAAAACCGATGGGGTATCGGATTCGACCCGTCCCCAGGTGGTCGTGGTCTATGCCTCGTAGTTTTGGACCAGGTATTGAGACTCAAAAGTTGGGGGGCGTTGACCCCCCGCCCGCTCAAATATTTGAGGGGGCAGTTGCCCCCCTGCCTCCCCTCCGGCTCCTACGCCTATGGACTTCGATCTGCTGGTGAAACCAGAGACATTGTAGGATAATTATTCTCAGCGAGAAGGGTATGATGACCCCTTTTCATAACTACAATGACTCGTTAATGTACAATGACTCGTTACTTCATCCCCCATTGCACAGACCTCGGTGCTCAGCTTTAAGCTATGCAGTACAGCATAACTTCAGGCGTCCTATACGTAGTGCCTCTAGTGGGACAGGATTATTAAGTAGACATTCGCGCAGCTGCTCTTATTCTAAAGCAGTGCATCCCACGCGTATAACAGCACGTAACCTTGGGCATTGATGTAGTATGATTTGAAAACCATGTAATGTGGGTGGAGGGGGGGGGTGCGCTAAATTAAATGCCCCTGGTTATCTTCCGAACCAATGATCGCAGCGAGACGCGCAAGTCGGCATTCGAAAGCGCACAAGGATACAGATATAAGGCATGCCTTACAATTTTGTATAAAATTTGGTCCCTGGGGCCAGCAATCACCGCTAGGGAGAGCCTCTGCCAGACACGTAATGCAATTCATGTTTGATTTTCCAAATTTGTATGAACAATTGCGAAACTTGTGTCATGCCGCAAAGCGGCGCGATACTTTTGCTGTTTTTGAATGTGGATGCAAAGGCTATTTTTACGAAAATTGTTACCTTTTTCCGTTTTTTTTTGTAACTTTCGCAATTTTCTCCCAAGTTTTTCACGTTCAGTGCAGGGAACGCGCGGGAGGGGCATGCTTGCATTAAATGCCCCCAGATTCCTGCGGGAAGGGGGATTTGACCCTGATGCCCCCTCTGGATCTGCCAGTGGGGTCACATGCACAATTCACAATTAAAATCCAAGGACTATATAGACAATACTTATAAAACCGCTTGCATGATCAGTAAAACAAACTTTTCCTAGTTATCTTGAAATTCACACACAAACGGTGACCGTGCCGAGTGGATACAACCTATTCTGGAACGCGCCTTCGGCACCAGGGGGAGGGGCATGGCCCCATTGCCCCCTTAAATACGCCACTGACCCAAAGTGCTCTCAAAGGTATGATACACATCCCGCATGACCTAAAGTGAGATTGTTGGCAAAGCTCAAGTTAAAGGTCAGGTCACAAAAGGTCACTATACACAAAATATCTACGAAAGTCATGCAACACATGTTTTATGGATACTTAACCCTCGCCCTAGGGGGGGGGTCATTTTAACCCCCCTGAGGTTTTTCCGGAAAAGCGGGAAAATGGCGGCGCGTAGCGCCGCAAAATTTTGTATACTGTTTGGGTATCAATTGCACACACTTGGTCAAAAATTTGACTTCAGGTCATCTCAGGTCAGGTCACCAGGTTACGTCAAGTTACCCTGCCTTCCGAAATGTTTGCGATCATGCAAAAAACACATTTTTTGTCCGAGGAATTTAAAACTTGCATGATTTCTTAAGATCATGAGTACCTACAATTTGTGAATCTCGGATTTTGTGTATCCGTGACCTAAGGTCAGGTCAATTTTCTGACCTCCTCATTATCCCTATTCCCTGCGGGCGGCCAGAATTACGTTAACCTGCATGGTGACAGATTCTGCCCCCCCCCCCCAGAGATCTCGAGAACCACTCGGCTGATTTCGATGGGACAAGCACCCGGCCCCCAGTCAAGTTATTGGCAGCATCACGCTCTGGTGACGTCACCCGAGTGTTACGTTTTTTTTTTCTCCCTTCACTTATGCTAACTGTATGGGAGGTACAGTAATTTCGGGCAAAATTCAAACCCGATTAAACAATGAATTAGAAGGTAATACGACAAAAGTAGGCAGACCATACAAAAACCACATCCCTTGTCTATCGATACCAGGGTCCACTTTGCCTTTGGCTTGCATGGAAACGTGTTAGATATGGTCTTATGTGAAAGAGTATTTCCCTAGAACGCGTACTCACGGGGGTTGATTTCCGCCCCCTTCCATCGAGGTTTTTAATAAATAGCAGAAAAACGACGGCACGCAGCGTCACCAAATTTGGCACAGATGTTAAAAAAAATAATTACGCACATACTGTGGAACTCTTGCCCTCGGGTCTTTTCAGGTCAGGTCACCAGGTCAAGTCAAGTGATCCCAAATGCAAACATGTTTGCAGTCGTGCCACAGCCAAAATTAAAGACCGAACAGTTAAAAACTCCCAGTAGATTATCCGGTGATCAGTACCTACAATGTGTATATCTCGAATTTGTAATATCGGTGACCAAAGGTCAGGTAGGTTTCGTGACCTCCCCATTATAAGTCAACGGGCAAAAATTAAAATACGCATGAATCCGTAGCAAATAGCTAAATTTGACTAGTTTTCGCCGAAATCACCACTCCAGTGCCAAATGCAAGGCCCTATGACACCTTTTTGTTTTTTTGACTTCTCCAAGGTAAACTCAGGTGACCCCAAGGTCACGTATGGTTTTTCTGCAATAACTATTTACCAAATCAAGATAGAGCGATGCAGTGTTCACCATTGTATTGGGCTTGTCGAGAACAATGAACTCATATTTAATCTGACTTTGACCTGACCTCAGGCTAGGTCAATTTTTGCATATAACCTAACTTGTTCACCAAATATATTTGTCGGTGTGTCTCGATGAGAAAAACACAATGGTCAAATCGGTTTGATTATATCGCGCATATATCAAAAGTTATTAAAAAAAGCCGATTCGGCGATTTTTAGAACCGTTCGAATTCAGTGGCTATCTGACTGAAGTCAATCCGCACGCCGACGTGACGTCATTTTGAAGAAAAAACACCCATACGCTCTGGTAATCTGATACTAAATTCCACAAATATTATCAACAATTTTTCCCATTAGAATGTATTTGACTCTGACAAATTTTTGACAAATTACTCTTTAAAATAATAACTAAAGATACAAAATGTAATAGACGTCATTAAAGAAAAACAATGCAGCTACGTAATATACTGCATGTCTCAAAAGCGCCAGATATGCCGATGTAGAGCTGCTGCCATCTGACTGTACCCGTTGTTTATATATACTCTGCAAGCACCATTCGAATAGTCGTGACAATATTTTTGTACCACGAAATTTCATTTTTGATAAAAAATGGGGGACCAGGGGTAAAAAATACGAAATTTGGGGGTGTTTTTGAAAGGTCATTGCGGCCATGTGATTCGACCGACTTTCATCCCCGAAACGTTTTTGAGTTTTCAATGGCATGGTCTTCAATATAGGAAACGGACAAATACCCAAATGAAAAGGCATGGGCGTAATCAGGGATGAAAAACGGGGGGATTTTATGATAACAAATATGTGCTGTTCGTGATTGTTTGGGACGATAGGAATGTCACATGTGGGCTTTGATGCTGTAATTTGTTAAATGTAAAGTATTGCACATAGGTGGATCCAGGTAAACAACGTGGGGGGGGCACCATGTGCGGAACGTCTTTTATCCTTTTACTAATTTGAAGTTGGGCCTAATTTGAAGGAGCATATCGCCTCCCATTTTATATACTTTAGTGCGCCTCTGCCCAAAAATATGTATATACTCCAAGTACAAATTATGTATAAAACAATGACATAGTTTCTGACGCTTGTATTCCACCGCAAACTACGACGAAAGTATGCTCTGCATAACCGCCTTCATAACGACCTCCCAAAAACATGAGCCTGGAGCCTCCTCTGCTGGTCCGATTTTTTTTTTAATGACGCGACACGCGTCATTCAATTTTAGGAAAATTCAAAAAGTTTTAGACGATAGGCTTACCGGTTTAGAAGTGGCAGGAGAAAAACTACCGGGGGGATAGAATCTGCCCCCGCTTGGAATAGTTATAAGTGAACGGGAAAACAAACAAATGCTTGCTATTCAAACGATATGCATTGGATCAAGCTGATTATTTCAGAATCATGTTATTTTAGCACATTCTAGATGAAAGATGTGTAATTATTGTTCAGTGATCTTTACAAGGTCATTTGAGGTCATCTGAGGTCATCGGCATTGATTTGCTAATAACTATTGATAGAATAAAGATAGAGACAAGCAGATGACACCAATGTGCTTGTCTCGTCTGGCCGCTTCGCCTCATGTGCAGCATCACCTACCTGTGTCACCAAATGGTCTTGGCCTGAGGTCATATTTTGAAACTGACCTAACCAGGTCGCCATGTATGTACATGTTTCAAAGCGCCTCGACGAGACAAACGCAGTTATGCACGAAAAAACTGTTTTTACTAGCAAACAACGAACAACTTCAACATGTTCGTGAATAACGTTCCGGAGCTAAAACTTCTATAGATAATGTTAACACCATCGTGTTCATCTCGTCAAGGCACTTCGAATAATGTTAGTGGTGACCTGCTTAGGTTAACTTCAAAATTTGACCTTTGGTCAAGGTCATTTGGTGACCCAGGTATGTCATGCAGCATATAGGGCGACCCAAATCGACGATACAAACACAGTGGTGTAATTTCCATGTTTCTATCTATATTATATTAAGAGTTGGTGGCAAAACTTGCTGGTGACCACAGATGACCTCAGCTGACCTTGCAGAGGTCACTGAGCAACATTTTCACCTGGTAAATCAATAAATTCACTCAACTTAATCTCGAAGTGGCTTAATTGCCGCCTAAAACTTTCGTGTGACACATAAGCCGCATTCAGTGCCATCATAGGACAAATTAATCATTTTGTGTCGGTGAAAAGAAAAAAAGTTAATTTAAGCAATTGAAAAGTACATTTATAGAAAATACCCATCTCCAATCTTTTATCCTGTGCAAAGAAAGCTTACCTAAGAATATTATAAAAATATAAAACAACATTATTTTCACTGCACTCGTTTAAAGGTCACGTCAGGTCACCAGAGGTCAAAAGTCATTCAATCAGAATCAAAACCAATATAAAAATGGGTCTGGAATGATGCTCCTTACTTCATTGCCATTCAGAAAATGTATAGTTTTCTAGGAATTGGATAATTGGTTGTGGAGTTATTGGCTAATTGGCTAAACAATGCTCCTGTCCTCACGAAAATGCCGGGGGCTATAACTCGGCACCCTTAGCTCCAATCAAGCTGAAACTTGCACAGCGCAATTCAGTGACCCAGATAACCCATATAACGGAGTTTTATCGAAATCGGAGATGTAGGGTGTTAATTTGGGGTTTTCGCTTGTCGATCTGTCCTGGAATGCCCCAGCTGTTTTGTGGGCATGGCATGGGAAGGGTACCGGGCAAGGCATTGGTATGTGGGCTCGGCACTGATGAAGAAGGAACGAGGCAACCAATTTATACAATATTGATATCAACTCATGACTCCTTGCAT
>VOPJ01016484.1:68623-141090 GCA_014673585.1 Semibalanus balanoides
CTGACTGCTGACTGCTGACCGCTGACCGCTGACCGCTGACCGCTGACCGCTGACCGCTGACCGCTGACCGCTGACTGCTGGCCGCTGGCTGGCCGGCCGGTGCCGGTGCTGGGAGAGGCCAGCGGCGCCCACCCCGGCCCAGCTGCCTGGGTGGGCGCTGGCTGGGGTAGATGACGGCGCGTACTCGCTCTCAGCTCCCACCGCACAGCTGCGCCCCCGGCAATTACCCTACACACTAAATCCATCACCGGTGTCAGCTTGTGATTTGGCACACATGAATCAATGCTAATTCCAGGAAGTCGTAAATTTTAGATGTGATCGGGTGTAATAATGCTGACGAGTACGCGATGAAGAAATACTTTGACGGATATCACAGCGATTTTTAGCCGTACCTTTAGCCTGAAAACTGAGATGACTTGCGATTAATCTCGAAGCTGCTGTAAAAACAGCTTGATGAGTTGATTATTACACGTTTTAATGAGTGGTTCATTCCGCTCTGATTATAGCTATTACACGCGACCACATGCATAAGACAATGGCTATTACGTTGGCGCGGCGTCACAGAGCCTGCTCATCCGTGAGGCAAGGCAATGCAATAATGTGTTACATGTGTAGGGTGCTGCCTTGCCTTTCGTTATACCTACCTACATCAAACAAAAAGCTCACTTTCTTCGAAATATCGTAGAATTGATTCCCGGGAATGTTTCATCCTTCTGAAAGTTGTCAAATATAAGCTGGTTGTAGTAAAAAAATATGAGGTAGGTGGCATGTGTTGCTTAATTAAAACGATGGTGAGATTTCTTTCTCAATAAGTCACATAAAGGGAGAGTGCCACCTCGCGGGCCAATCTATAGTTTGTGTTGTGTATCGGTAGATTAAGCGTGTCCGATTTTACCTGCAATGTCCGGTTCCCGAATACCCCTTCCCATAAGATAAAAAATACATTAGCACCTTCAACGAATGGCAATCATTCGTAAAGTTGGAGTCGCCTCCTCATTATTTTGAAATTTGAATCACTTCTTTGCGGACTATAATTTTATTTTGAATATTGCCAACTCAACGTCACCATTCCATCCGAGAATGGGTATGGCTCGACTTTGGGCGTGAAAGTTAAGTGACGTTACCTTACAACACATATAGACTTTTCAAGGTCAAGTTTCGGCGAATTGTTACGTTTGGGCTTTAGGCGCGCTACTGGACACGTAACAGTTGCGCCAAAACAGGATGGGAGTAGCCACCTTGAATTTAGTGCTGAGCACAGCTGGGACCAATGATTCGTAGTCGAAAATAAATACAGATGTTTAGCCGATTCAGTGCTTTAGGGAAATATTGAGCAAGAGCGTATATGATTGCTAACTCCCACTATCATTTAAACCACTTCTTTGAAATCCTCCGGAAATGACACTATTTATTTAAGTGTATATATATATATATATATTGGGGGGACAGTGACGTCATTCTTGAGCAATAGAGAGCTGTAGAGAAAACCTTAAAGCTGTACAAAAATGGCACAATCTTTTTTGACAATTCTGGCGACTTGAATACAAACAAGTGTTGTGTTAAAGTAGATACTTGTAGCTCATGTAATCCAGCCAAGGTTCATGAAATACAAGTCGCTTTTCTCCCAGGACCAACAATCTTTAAGTGGTTATCAGCCAATCCGTCGCGACACTAGCATGGTCCCCCTTTTACTAATTCGAAATTAAACGTTTTTAAAATTGTCTTAGTAAGTTAGAAAGTTGAATAACGGCGAAAGATAATAGCTATCTCAGTTCAAACCAATACACGGGTGAAACATTCCCTTTATGTAGGTGAAGAGCAGAAAGAAGCTAACAATGATTTGGCATTTCGGGAAGCATCTAATGATATTTGAGGACATCCTAAGTTTGCAACACTCATGACCCTATGCTTTTTGTGTTGGGGTTTCAATCTTTGAAAGCGCAAGGCAACTCTGATTGTCACGTCAGCAGGTTAAAATGTGTTTTATTGAGAAATAGCCCAACTGACGTCAGATAGTGAAAAATATTTTGTGGAAACCTAAATCTCGAGACGACATTGTTTCAAAAACTCAAATGACCGATAAGTTGAACATTTGTAAAGTTATCGCCTATGCGTTGCCTATACAATGAAATTTGTATTGTTTTTCGCCTTTAATATATCCATCACGCAGAAGAAAGGGTGAACACAAGAAGATCCAAACCGAGTGAGCGATACCCTGTTCAACAAAGGGTTGAGTAAAATTTGAAATAAAATAAAAACAGCTCTTCAATCCCGTCTGCCGGTACAGGCGGCGTAATAGCATGTCTGCCTGCCTCTGCCTTTGTGTCAGTAAGAGAGCTATAAAAGGTGAGTGTGTTGTCGGGGGAGTCGTTATGCAGTGTATGAAGCACGTTTACAGTGCGACATCCGGCCTATAGTGACGCTGTCGAACAAGGCTGCAGTTATAACAGGCTTCACTTTTATGATAGGGAAGTGCGGCATCAAATAATTCACAAAGTGGGCGGCCGTAATGCTTCTCATCTCCAACTCAGCAATAATCTCACATTTAACGACGGGGGATACTAAAAGCCTGTTACGTAACCATGTTTTACGTCTGTTTTTGCATCTACTTATCTTTCAAATCATTGTTCACTGCCACCTTCCAAAAAGTTCTCAAATGTACGCCATTTGTGGTGCAAAATATGAAGTAATTGGCTGCTGAACACGATTAATGACATTCGTTTCTCACCAAAAAGTGCCCAATTTCAATAAAAAATACGTTTTTAGTATTTGGGCTGATGACGTCAATATGAAGGAATTCTGGGAAATAGAGAAAACGCTTCACGCTGCCATATGTATGGACTAGTGTAATGGCTATGTATGGCCAAAAATGTAAAACCAGTCGAATATCAACATTTAGTAACGGTGACGACGTCTCGGATCCTGGTCCCCATTCAAATACACTGGGGACTGGGGATTTTACAGATGTCAAAATAAACTTAAATTTATTTGTGATTCGACCTCGGTGGTTGTTTTAACTTATACTACATATAATTTCAATGCCAAGCAGCCAAAATGGCTATCTCACTCAACTCAAATATAATGTTAAGGTGGCAGTGTCCCTTTAAAGGCCTGACGATTACAGTAGAATTTCGGCAGAAATATCCAGTGAGATAGTGCAACCAAAATACACCCTAGCAGAACATATGCAGTCTAAAAAACACTACGTAGTGTTGTGTCCAGATGTTCGGTGTCGAAATACGACACCGTCCCCAGACGGCCGGCCGGACAGACCCGGCCGGGTCCAGCACAACAGTGCCGTCAGAGTCGCGCGGGGGAGAACGTGCCCAAACAGAGTCCATTTCGCAGCCAACAGAGTCCATTTCGCGGCCGACTGAGTCCATTTCGCGGCCAACTAAGTCCATTTCGCGGCGTGTCCGCAGAGAACTACGCAACTTAACACGTAGAGCTCAATAAGAATGCGGCTTTATAATGTTATGCCGTTACCCTTTTCCATATCCCTGGCGTTACGTGATAGCATCCACAAACCACATTCATTCCTTCGCTTTAAGAAGATTTGATATCGCATCATGACGTCACATCCACTTTCCGTAGGTACGCCTGAAACAAAGGAGAAAAAATATGTAAATCGACGGTAGTCATGGTTCCATGGAAGGGCGTTCGTAAGCCAAATACCAAATTGAATACGAAATGCCAAATTTAAAAAAGGAGACCGAATATCGCTTCATGTAAAATTGAATAAACATTTAAATTGAAAGTTGAGATCTTTATATATATTTGCTTCATTAAAGGGACACTGCCACCTTCTCAAAAGTTCTCAAATGTACGCTGCTTGTGGTGTTAATATGAAAGTAAACTGCTGCGAACACGATTAGACATTTGTTTCTTCTCACAAACATTGCTCAATTTTCATGAAAATGCGTTTTATATTTGGGCTGATGACGTCATAGAAGGAATTTTTAGCGAAAAAATAAAACCTTCACGCATGCCATAAGTATGACTAGTGTATGGCTATGTATGCCAAAGGTAAAACAGTCGACTGTAAATCAACATTTAGTAAAGAAGACTCGACATCGCTCAGGGTCCACCATTCAATACATTGGGGACTGGGGATGTTACAGATGTCAAAACCAAACTCGCATTTCTCTGTGATTCGACTCAGTGGTTGTTTTAAACTTATACCATACATATGCAATGCCAGTCACGCACAATGGCTTCTCAACTCAAATATAATGTTAAGGTGGCAGTGTCCCTTTAAAGAATGTCGCTGTTCAATTATTTAAATTGGAAGTTGAGATCTTTATATGTATTTGCTGCATTAAAGAATGTCGCTGTTCAATTATAAAGAGGGATTTCACTTTTCAGCCAGTGTATTGTAGGTATACCTATAAGCAGTGGGAGGCACCGTTCCTAAAGAATGTAGTTACGTTACTCGTTAGTCGCTACCCATTTCTCATACAAGTAGCTCCGTTACTCGTTACTCCGTTACTTTGTGACAAAGTTAACGAAGTTACCGCTTAGTCCGTTATTCCGTAAATGTTAGTTTAACACATATCAAGTCAAGATCCGGTCAAACTTCAAAATCGAGGGATTTGAGTTTATTGACCGTGATATTCCTCCAGAGCCTTTGCTTACGGCCATCATCACCCAAAGTGCTTCCAAAGGTATAATAAACAACCCGCATGAGCTAAAATGATATTGTTGGCAAATATCAAGGTCAAAAACGTCACTATCCGCAGCAACTTTTTGAGAGAGTCATGCGACATATGTCTGATGGGCTATATTTTACACATATGATTTGATAATCGCAACTTTACCATCTGAACGCATTTAAGTGAAGTTAGTGTCAAGTTCAGATCAAGGTCAGGTAAAAAAATACAAATTTGAAATTGCTAAATCTAGATAAAACAGGCTTGTGTCTAGACTAGTTTTGTCTCAGAAATACGTTTATATGTCATTTATATGTATTTATTTGGTCAATACAATACACAAGACGTAATGTCAAAATATGGCGTCATGAGCTACCACACTTAGTGAGCCATAATTTAGCCCAAAATAAAAATATTGCTTTACAATTTGCTTTTCGTATTGTTCATCTGTGTTTTCCATCATATAATCCGTTTTAAATATCGTTGAATAATTTAACTTTATGCTCATTTTCCCCCAAAAATCGGTTAAAAAATTGTGGTCAACGCCATCCTTTTAAAAAAGCGCAGTTTGATAGGCTTTGTGATTTTCTATCTGTACATTTTGTTGCATTTAAAGTGGCAGCTTTGTACGGCATTTTCAAGTTAAGATCGTTTTATCATCAAGCTCATGTGCAGTAACGTCGCTAAATTTGCTAAATCCCAACTTACTTATCGACGACATTGCTCTATTTACACACAGATGACAGAAGAGGAAAAAGTGATGTGGGATCAGGAACCGAAAGGTTCACTTTCATAGCGCCATTATGTTTGAGCTATCGCAAAAAAATAATCAGGGGGAAGGGGGCAATATTTGCCCCCGGTCAAGCGGGTTAACCCTCGCCAGTGCAGTGCCGGGGATGAATGTCATCTCACGCCCTCGATTTTTCCGGAATAACTCGCGTATGTATCAATCGATTGCGATGAATCTTTCAGTATACCATACTTTAAAATAATTTGACACGTACTTTACAAATTGCAAATATCTACTGTCCACGCCCCGTAACATATGACCTGTTTCTCAAGATCACGTCAGATGCAACTGGCATTCCGTAGTATCAATGCTGGAAGCTTTTGCAAAACCTTTTAAGGTGACTGTGTTTGTCGAGAAAAGACAACTTTGCTTGGATTTCAATGAAGTATGAATATCAAATGAACTAAATGAAGGTAATTGATACATGATTTCAATGCAAACACATGCAAAATATAATTTCAATCCGAACCATGAAATGGGTAAATTGTGAAATTAGTTACATGCCCTTAGCTATCATTTCCATAGCAGATTTACAATCAAACAACCGTCAAAAACGACGCCAGTCTTATACGCTTTGGGCAATCTACCAGTATCCTATATTAACCTGCGCTTGATCCGGGGAGGGGGGAATTTTGTCTTCCTGACGAATTTTTACGATAGCTCAAAACTCAATCGCGCTATCAACGTGAAACTTTTGGTACTTTCTACCGCATCAATTATCCATTTTTTTGTGAGAAATTGAAGCAATTTTGTCGAATATTTTTAGATATAGCAAATTTATTGATGTTATTGACACACGAGTTTGAAGATAAAATCAGCTTAAGCTTAACATGCCGTACAAAGGTCAGTTTTTGGCTAGAATGCAATGCAAAATGTCAAAAGATATAAAATGGCAAGACTTACAAAAGGCTATTTCGGATTCTAAAAAAAATAATGGGTTTTAACACCCTTTTTTAAATAGGAAAAACGACCACAACATCAAATTGTTCAAAGATGTTAGAACGTGGAATAATTTATGTCCGAGAACCATATTTGAACAATACCCAAACATTTTTTAAGCAATGTATTTATTTTTGACGACTTATGGCTTCCTAAGTATGGTTACTCATAACGTCATGTTTTTTCAGACACATAAGGACAAAACAATGTCAGCACTCAGCAATATTTTTATGAGGCAAAATTTGTATGATGTCTTTGAGAGCACTCTGCGTGATCGTGGTTGCAATTTGCAACCAAAGGCTTTGAATGAAAAATATGGCCAATAAACTAAAATAGATCGATTTTGACCTTTGACCTGACCTGTGACGTCACCAGTTACCTCTATGGCTACACAAATTATCTTACGTCAATGCATTTTCCTTGGCCATCGATTGCCGTTTGAGTCAGCGCGATTGTCTTATTTGTTCTGACAATACAAGGGGGCTGAAAAGCCACCCCCCAGTGACTCGTGTTACAGAAAATACCCAAGTGACTGCCGGGTTAAGGAGATATTGCTCAATAGCAGGAGGGGGAGGCAAAAAATAGCCCCAGCCAGTAATTCACGTGTTAAAGGAATTGCGCCCTGGAACGGCGCGAAATTTATAATCTTAGCTCTGGATATGCATTTTTGCTCTATGACCTCTACATTTATTTTTTCTTAGACTGCGGTAAAAAAACGATAAAGCGAACTATTTTGTACAATGATATAAAGAAGTATCAAAATAAAACAATACATAAAATAAAAATGCGCCGCAACTCGGTGCGAATTTATATTTTTCCGTATGCAATTGAATGTGAGTTGCAATTGCTCCGTGTAGCGGCGCAAAATTTTGATTTCATTCCCTGGATAACTGTATTCTTACTGTTGAAGGTGCTAAAGACTGTAGTGCGTACTGTTTGAGGTGCTTGATATTTGATGTTACTTTCATGTGCTGAAAGTGTGTGGGGGGGGGGGGCAAAAGGCACACTGTCCCCCAACTTTGAAGTTGAGGGGGACATGTTCCCCTGTCCCCCCGGTGGCGGAGCCCATGTTATTAACTGCATATGCATTTTGATTTAAAGTTCACTGACGGAATGGTGATGTTGAGTTTGCACTTTGCAATATTCAAAATACAATTATAGACTGCAAAGAAGTGATTCAAAATAGTGAGGAGGTGACCCCAATTTTATGAATAATTGCCAATCATTGAAGGTGAAAATGTATTTTTTGGTCTTATGGGTGGAGTTTTGGAAATAAGATTTTGCAGGTGAAATCGGACACGCTTATTCTACCGATACACACCAGCAACTTTATATTGGCCCGCGAGGTGGCACTATCCTTTTAAATGAAGTTCGCATGTTAAAATGACTATCGACAGCCAATTATACGTATACAATAAGCCATAAACCATGTGTCGCATGACTTTCTAAAAAAACATATGTGGATAGTGACCTTTTGTGACCTGACCTTGACCTTTAATCTTACAAATAATCTCATTTTAGCTCATGTGGGATGTGTATTATATCCTTGGTAGCACTGTGGGTGATCATGGTTGCAATCAAGATTATGGATGAAAAGTGTGGTTCATAAGCTCAAATATCTCAATTTTGACCTTTGACTTGACGTTGACCTGATGTGTGACCACTGACCTCAATATTTAAATTTCGAGTGTTTTTTAGATGCATCTCACTGCGAGCTTTTGAATGCCGCCTTTCGTGTCTCGCTGCGATAGTTGATTTTCCGGAGATAACGAGCGGGCAATATTTCCCCCCGGTCAATGGTTTTCGTCCGAGACCTCGGTCAAGTGCGGGTTAAAAACTTAGTGCCTAATTTGCCCCGCTCTCCACTTAGGCTTATGGAAATGCACATATACTGCTTCGACATTTCAGCTCAACTGTTCTTTTTGTCAAATTAAAGGGTCACACAGCCGTATTAGACAGTGACGTCGCCCTTGCCGTAGTCAGGTGGGTGCACCGTGCACTGGGGGTGCCCGTGCACCCCCTGGGATCTCCGTACACCCTCCGACCTTGGTCGGTGACTCGGTGCACCCGTGTAGTTAGACAAAAGACTTTCGCAGTCGAGTAAAACAATTGAACACAAGCGCTTTTGAACCTTTTGCGTACAATCCACTTAGCAGAATACTTCCTATCAAGTCACTAATGTTCAGATACAATCAAAAGCATCGCCACCTTCCGAAAGGTGGGAAGACGGTCGACGGAGTAATTTTGAAGTCGATTCTTTTCATGCAACGCCCATAGGCGTAATGTTAAAATCAATAAATGTTGGGGGACGCCTACCACTTGGGGGGACGCGTCCCCCCTTCCCCCCGCTTTCGACGCCAATGGATGCAATGTTTTCTACATGCTAAGACTTTAGGGTGATAATTGGTAAGTCCATGCTAATGGCTGGACAGCCTCTGGGAATTCAGCCTGGATACGGGAGCCGCGGGGTCGCCATTTACCAAAGTCAGGCGGAACTTGGGACAGCGTTCTGAAGACGATTTTTCCATGCAGCAACGGCCATAGACCTTTTGTCAAAATCTTGAAATAAAAGTTGGTGGGACCCAGGCACGTAGCTAAGGGGGGCGGCAGAGGCGGCCGCCATCCCCACCCCCTGAAGGGCCGACGAGACCGCTCGAAGCGCGGTATCATGGGCCGAAGACCACACGAAGCCTGGTCTTTAAAGAGTTAAGAGCACTTCAGAGGCTCGTTAGGACCACTAAGGCCCTCTCTGAAAGACAAAAGGGCCCTTGGACGTTCACAAGAGCCATGTGAGTGTGCATGTCAAAGGCCCCCTGAACACATCGAATGGGCCCCTAGCCATCACAGAGGGCCCCTGAAAAGGTCGTAGGTGTCCCTGGGCTGGTCGGAGGGTCCATGGGGAGGTAAAAAATGCCCCTGAGTGGGTCAGATGGCCCCCTGAACACGTCAAATGGCCCCTAGCCAGCACAGAGGGCCTCTGGGAAGGTTGTAGGGCCACTGGGCAGGTCGGAGGGGCCCCTGAGCGGGTCAGAAAGCCCCCTAAACACGTCAAATGGCCCCTAGCCAGCACAGAGAGCCCCTGGGCAGGTCGTAAGGGGCATTGGAAAGGTCGGAGGGGCCCCCTGGGCAGGTCGGAGGGGCCCCTGAGCGGGTCGGAGGGGCCGCTGAGCATGTCGGTAGGGCAAAAAAGCAGCCAGCGCAGTTCCTTACCAGGTCGAAAGGTCCCTGAGCAGTCTGGAAGGCCCCTAATCAGACCAGAGGACTCCTGGTAACTTGAAAGGGCCCCTCACCCCTGTGCAGGTCAGAGGAGCCCCTGACCAGACAGAAAAAGCCCCTGGGTGGGTCAAATGGGCCCATGAACATGCCAAATGGGCCCCTCAGCAGTACGGAGGGAACAAACCTTTTCATTCGTTCTACTGGGCCCTTTTAACGCTCGGGAATGGGCCCTCTCGAAGCGCCACTTACCCTGGGCGAAATCCTGGCTACGTGTTTGGTAGAGACCCCTTTGAGCCACCGCCCCCGGACGAAATCCTGGCTACGTGCCTGGTTCATGGGCCTCTCTGAGGATCCTGAGGGTCCTGGTCCAATCCAGCTCATCAAAAAATGAAAAAAGGTGCATTACAAAATTAAGTGGCCGAAATCCGTATATTTTTTTAGCTTTTCAATACTCGGGAAGGGCCCTTTTGAGGCACCGCCCCCTCCCCCTGGACGAAATCCTGGCTACGTTCCTGGTTGGACCTCTCCCTCCCGGGTTTTGACGCCCATCGTGTTGAGTTTTACGGTGAGAAACATTAAGCTGCACGCGTTCAATTGGTCAAGACATCACCTTGCTGGATCATAATTACGGAAGTTTCAGGTCTAAATTAGCGTCAATATGCATGTTAAGACCAGCAGCGCATCTAAACCATGATAATCTAGTTGGACTTTTTTACTTCCACCCATGAGAGTAAAAACGTTTTACAAGTTGGTGTGGATTGTCATTGATTTCACCCTTTTTTACTTCTCGAATTTCGTCCATTAGTTTTTTAAATGGTGCAAAAATACATTGTTATTAAATAGAAACGGACAAACTATATGTACACACGGCCACAAAAAGTCCCCTGGGCCTTGGATGATCAAAATTGAATTTCTCCTACATTAAGTTGATGTGGAATTTCGTGGAGCTTTCCACACGAACCACATCAAAAGTTACACCCATGCTCCCACCTCCACGGTGCGCTGCGTGATTCGGGTCCCAGCCCACTCGGTATGGCTTACTGCCACCTAGAGGTCACAGCATGAACTACCACTTCCATCTCTGCCACCTGGCGGCCGGCCAGTCGACGGCGCCGATCGTCGGAAAACAGCGCAGTTAGCAGTGATGGCGGCTGGCAGGCGACCGTCGCCGACCTGCAGGCCACGCCCACCATAGCCGGAGCCGACGAAAAAATCGCCGGTGAGTGGCTGGCGCTATTGATTTCGCGTCGCCCTTGGTGCGCGCACAGGGAGATTATGCGCCGCGGGAGGAGGGAAATAAAAACGCGTCGGAGCCGACGAGGGTTCGTCGACGATCAATGGCCGCCCATCGATCGTGACGTCATCGGTCCGACGGAGATGGTGCGTTGGTCTGGTGGACTAACGGTGATGCTTTGATCCGTGCTGAGGCATCAGAGGTTGCCGAACAAAACGGTATAAAATCAAGGCAAAAATATTTCCGCTAGTTTCCTAATCCTATCAAGAGGCTAGCCCGGCTTTTCCCACCTTGCAGCGTTGGATATTTTTTACATCTTTTGCTAGAGCCCTAACCAACGTGCACGACTAGGCATGGAGGTTAACGATGCTCTGTGATCGTTGCTTCTAATGAGAGAGCCCATTCGGAGCCGAGGCCAAATTGCATCTGATGCAACAGTTTACTACCATCCACATGTCCACGTTTATGACCACTGACCGGTCTGTAAATTGTTGTATTTATATATTTATTTATTTGACATAATTGCCGACGAGAGGAGCCATTTATGGGCGAAGTCTCACAAATTAAACCACATTGTTGCAACTGGCTATGTCAAGGCAAAGTCATGCAGTATTTCAAGCCTCCGTGCAAACTACAAGCCTTCCGTTGCAACTGGCGGTCAGTAAGATGCCAACGTGCAATATGGATCCGCTGGAGGCTTCACGCTGAATCTCCGATCATCGTATTCATGCAGTTTTATACTGCGCCACTCATTAACAAAGCAAATATAATGATAGACTTCTGCAAAAACAAACATAAACTTGAAGTTAAAATGATTTTACCTATACACAGTTTCGAAGTTAAAGTCCGCAAATATCAAACTGCGTGCCTCTATCACATCACCATCAACAGATACCCAGTTAATGAGTTCCTAAGGAACTGCAATGCTGCAGAGAGAAGCAGCTGCGACAAATATGTAAGGATGATGATCTTAGAGTTTCGTCGGAGCCTGGAGGCACGTCATATCCCCTTGTAATCTTCGTGATGTGATGTTGGTGCATTAAACTGGTAGTACCGGCGCAGTTACTACTGTGTGAGGTTATACTGTCACGGAAATACCATCGTAACTGCCTTAAGGCCATAAATATGGTCTAATTGTCCGACAGACTGGTTTGGGGTCAGTTTAATGTGACCACGGACCTCATGTTGTAAACTTCTACAGCTGCTGGCACACACGCCTGTAATTTCTGCTGAGCTCATTCAGATGAAATACATAGTAAATCACTGATGAACATCAACTAAGCATCAACTGATAACGAAGCATCATCAGCTGAGGCCCCTTTAAAGGAGACCACCTTTTTTCATAGTAGGATTTTTGAACTGAGATAGGTCAGTTTTGATTTCACATGTCAGTCCTGACTCCAGTGCACATGTCAGTGGGTGTATCAGCCCGTAGGTGATATGTATCAATAAACAATACACAAAATAAATAAGTTCATGTCGAGAAATCACTTACTGCATACTGTGCACTCAGTTTGTTTTTCAAGACTCTTATGCCGAGTATAATTGATGTTTTGTGCCGTCACTCAGCGCTGTGTCGAGATACAAAATCAGCGCTGTGTCGAAAAGCTTCATGTGGAAGCATGTGGTAAAAGTTGCACCAGAGAGTGAACCCCTCGCCAAGGACGATATTATGCTAGTTGTGTAAACAATGATGAATAAGTAGTTTTAACTTTTATGTACAACTTTAATAAATTACTATTTAAACAAAAGTTGCAAGCTTTTCCATTCTTTCTACAACGCACGCAATGTGAACACAAAATACACTACTCAAAAGTAAAAATTTGCGCCAAATTGGCATTTTATACTGAAAATGCGAGTCTATGTTTTTTACCATATTAGTTGCTTTCGATTTGTTGGGGGTACAGTGTGATAATTATAAGTTAATCCAAACCAATGCCATATTCGACATTTCAACATTCACAGCGACTTGGCAGACTGACTGGTTTCCTTCAAAAGCTGCTTCCACTTTAATGACGAATCAATCAATGATGTTCTTCTTTTGAAAAAGTTATCATACTCCGTGGAACTTTCACAAGCTTAAGTGCATCTTCGAAGATACGTTCGGTGCTGAGTGGTGTTGGACCTCTTAAAGGCGGCCGTGGACTGCCGAATATGCTGGGCGGGCTGGTCTGAGTACTAGGCTTAGTTTGGCTGAGTGGTGTTGGATGTGCTGACCTATTGGCCTCCTGGCGGAGGAAGGCCTCGGAAATGTGCTGGGCGGTGGGTCTGGCGCTATGGTGTGTTGGTGCGCTTGAAGTTGGTGCTCGCCCTCTTGGCGGAGGGAGGCCACGAGTGTGCTTGGGCGGGCTTCGGTCTGGGCGCTATGGGTGTTGGTGCGCTGAGTGGTGTTGGACCTCTTAAAGGCGGCCGTGGACTGCCGAATATGCTGGGCGGGCTGGTCTGAGTACTAGGCTAGTCTGGGCTGAGTGTGTTGGTGTGCTGACCGGTATTGGACCTCCTGGCGGAGGAGGCCGCCGAGTGTGCTGGGCGGGCTGGTCTGGGCGCTATGGGTGTGTTGCGGTGCGCTGATGGTGCTCGCCCTCTTGCGGAGGAGCCCCGAGTGTGCTGGGCGGGCTGGTCTGGGCGTATGGGTTTATTGTGTGCTAAGTGGTGCTCGCCCTCCTGGCGGAGGAGGCCCGCCAAGTGTGCTGGATGGGGCTGTCTGGCGCATATGGGTGTCTTGTGTGCTAAAAGTGGTGCTTCGCCTCTTGGCGGAGGAGGCCACCGAGTGTTCTGGGCGCGAAGGGCTGGTCTGGGCCGCTATGGGTGTGTTGGTGCGCTGAGTTGGTGCTCGCCCTCTTGCGGAGGAAGGCCTCGGAATGTGCCTGGGCGGCTTGGTCTGGGCGCTTATAGGTGTGTGTGCGCTGAGTTGGTGCTTCGCCCTCTTGGCGGGGAGGCCGCCGAGTGTGCTGGGCGGGCTGGTCTGGGCGCTTATGGGTGTCTGTTGTGCTAATGTGCTCGCCCCTTGGGAGGAGGGCACCGAGTGTGCTGGGCGGGCTTGGTTTGGGCGCTATGGGTGTCTTGTGTGCTAAGTGGTGCTCGCCCTCTTGGCGGAGGAGGCCGCCGATTGTGCTGGGTGGGCTGGTCTGGGCGCTATGGGTGTGTTGGTGCAGCTCTAACGGCTCATGCAGCCCCGCTGATGAACGAGCCCGCGCTAATTCCCGACATTGGCATGTTAATCAGCGGTGCCGGGATTAGGTCGGACGTGGCGGGCCGGCCCAGCATTGTCTCCGACCCGGCCGCCCTCGGCCCGGCCGAGATCCGTGCATACGAAAGCTGTCCCTCCACGCCACCGGCCGCCGCCGGCTTTGTTTTGCATGGGAAACTCTCATTGGCCCACGATAAAACAGAGAACAGACATGCAGATTTGCAGATACCGTCACCCTTTGACTGCGCCGTTATTCTAATTCGGACGCGCTTCGAACGTCGCGCGGTAAATCATACAGGCTCTCAGACAGCCACCGATTAATGATATGCAATTCTCACAGGTAATTGTCATGCTCTAATGCAAATCATGGAAGAACAAGGAGCAGTTTGGACCCGGACTAGAGCCACGTTGGCATATTACGTCACGAAACTGTTCAAAGGTGCTTGAAACGTCGGCAGTCAGTATCGGCCGTCACAAGCAGTAAGCGGTAGTCAGCAGCAGTTTGCAGACATAATCAGCCGTCAGCAGCTGTCAGCAGCCGTCAGCAGCCGTCAGCAGCCGTCAGCAGCCGTCAGCAGCCGTCAGCGGCCGTCAGCAGCCGTCAGCAGCCAGTCAGTAGCCGTCAGCAGCCATCAGCAGCCGTCAGCAGCCTTCAGCAGCCGTCAGCAGCCATCAGCAGCCATCAGCAGCCGTCAGCAGCCGTCAGCAGCCGTCAGCAGGCGTCAGCAGCCGTCAGCAGCCGTCAGCAGGCAGCCGGGACCGGGTGGAAGCCTGCGGCGGCGGCGGCTGTCACTCCCCGCTGGAGGTGGATGATGCCACATTTGAATAACGGCCTCCTGTCGCGTGAGGGATGGTCGTCCTGTTGCGGCTATCAGCCGGCCACTTCTGGCGCGGCCGCCACCAGACAGAGGCAGCTGAGCTACCACTGCAGCCTTATAGCCTTGACCAGGTGCCACTAGCCGCCATCAGAGACCCGGTACCTGACATGACCATTGTCCAGCCTGTCGGTGACACCGGAGGTCCGGTACCGAGCCCGTGACCGGGCGCTAGGTGGGAGTCGACGGACCTGCTCATGTCCACCCAGTGCCGCTCAGTTGCTATCGTTAGCCGTCTTGGTTAGGTTCTGGTTGATTATAACGAGCCAGGAGAGGGACATAGCGCAAGCGATACTGTACATGCAGCGCAACTGGCACACAACTAATGTTGTTCACAATATCAACGAATAATGAAAGTTTCAAATGTTTTCCTACAATATTCGATTGGAAAACATCACAGCTGTTTGATCGAAGTAGTCAGGAATATAAAAACCTGTGTCCGGACACAATAGCGAATGAAAATTTGCCGAATTTTTGTTTGCCGATACATATATATATATATACAAAGAAACAACTAAATACAAATAGATAAGATAAAATATATAGTCAAGTGATAATCACAGAAGATAAGTAAACTCACATAATAAAAATATATAGACAATAATAAATATATAAGATCACGTAAGTAAACACATTAATATATAAGACAAGCAAAGTCAATAATTAGAACAATAGAATACATATAAATGATAAAATAGCATAATAACTCACATATATTAGCAAATAGATTATAACAAATGAAAAAATAAATAAATGTAATTGGTAGCGAACATTGGTATTATGAATAGATCAAAATTATTCTGGATAAACAATTCCTTACTTCTCTCTATAATTCACTGGTTTTCTCCCTTACATAAACTACTGCTGCCTTATCATGGGGCTTCACCTTCCCCACTTACTTGCAAAAAATCGAGTTATTGCAAACGTGCTCGCGTATAATTGAAATCAACACCGACTTGCCCATACTTGATCCATTTTTCTGCATCTTAAGGGGAATATAGCACCTTTACATTAGTTTTAAACTAAGATAAGCCAGATTGTCGGGTGTGCTGAGAACCCCCAAATCCGAAATTTTTTCCCTCCAAAACGACCTAGTTGTTGAGTTGCACGCAAAAACCGTTGCGTCATATGTGTCATATTTCAACGCTCCACAAATTCCCGTACGTTTCGCATACGTCATCAGTAGTTACTCCACTGTTATTGCCACCGCACTTCGCTTTTTGAACCGTCCGCCCAGTATTTAAGTTACCTTGCGTCCGCCGACCGCCACCGACGGTCGGTCAGCGCTCGGCACACTAGTGCGTTCACGTATCTGCCCCCACGTCCCTCCTCGGCGCGAGCGAGCGCCGGTCGACCCAGCCGTCGCGTTTCACCGCCTACCGGTGCACCATCGTGCGGTTGCCGGCACAGCAAGCTGTCACGGCGGCGCAAAGTTTGCCGTTCGATGCTCCTTTTGTGACGTACAACTTCGCTTTGGTGACGCAGATGTGTGTGACGCTCACATGTACATATTACTATTTTTCAAATTACAACCAAATTCTGACTTTTTTCGCAAAAATGAATGCCAGGACCGTATCAGGGCATCTTCTCCATCATTTACATACTTTTCCCAAGGTGCTATATTCCTTTAAGCTCTTTAAAGGGAATATAGCACCTTGAAATGTATGTAGAATTGATGGAGAAGAAGCCCTGATTTACGGTCCTGCATTCATTTTTGCGAAAAAAAGTCAGAATTTGTTTGTAATTTGAAAAATAGTAATATGTTTACATGTGACGTCACACAATCTTGCGTCACCAAAAGCGAGTGTTGTTCGTACAAGGAGGGCATCGAACGGCAAACTTTGCGCCCGCCCAGTGACAGCTGCTGTGCCGGCACCGCACGATGGTGGCACGTGGCCGTGACGCGACTGGGCTGGGTCGACCGGCTTCGCCTCGCGCCTGGTAGGGACGTGGGGGCACCATACGTGAACCTCTAGTGTGCGAGCGCCTGACCGACCGTCGGTGGCGAGGGGCGACGAAGGTAACTGAAATTTTTTACTTGGCGGGCGGTCAAAAAGCGAAGTGCGGTGGCAATCACAGGTGGAGTTAACATGAGGACGTATGCGAAACGTCATGGATTTGTGACGTTGAAATATGACCACTCATGGACCAAACGGTTTTTGCGTGAACTCAGCAACTAGGCGCTTTGGAGGAAAAATTCGGTTTGGGGGTTTCTCAGCACACCCGACAATCTGGCTATCTCAGTTAAAAACAATGAAAGGTGCTATATTCCCTTAAAGAAATTGATATTGCAAAACAGCCAGGCTCATCATATTATGCACAGAGAAAATGTTTCTTTCATTCCCCACAGCTTGCATTATGATGTATTGCTCTATCGATCCTACCAACATAATAACAAGAAACAGCAACATTTCCTTGAGCCCTTTACAGAAAACTTTATCGCTACTCGAGTTGCACTTGATAGTGGACCACGGTATGGAATAAATGCCATTCACCTCTATTGTATTGAATGATGTTTACGACTTATCTAAATCTCGATTGAAGAAATCACTAAAGAGTACTTTCTTCAGAATATTCACTAATCTCATTATACTCCCTCCGAACACTATAGCGTTATGTATTTAAATATATTTGAATATATTCAAATACATAATATGAAGAACAGCATAATAATATACATAATATATGCACAATAGTAAGAACATTTATAGAAAACATAATGGTTTTAAGATCACTCATTTAGGTTTATTCGATACGCGAAAACTACCCGACTAAACTGGCGCGGAACCGTGTGACAAACAGCAACAAGCATGCTTAGCTGGAAGGACTCGCCGGTTCCAGCAAGACTCGCTTGCTCGACCAGAACTGCCTTCCCCAACCTTTTTATGAATAACAATAATCTTGTGTGCGGTGTATGCGGTGTATCGGTGTGTTGGGGTGTGTGTTGCACTGTTGCTCGTGTGCTCCGTGATGCCTCCTTATGAGCCTGTGTGACTATGTGAGTGTGTGAGACTTGTTGAGGTTTGAGAGGTGTGTGCGGAGTTGTGTGAGTGTGTTGGGGTGTGCGGTTTGCTTGCATACTGATTGCATAGTATTTTTTAATCTGTATTGGTTATATTAACCAAAGTTTTCTTTGCTCCCGTGACAGCATGGGAGCAAAAAAACAAAAAACAAACATAAAATACAAAGCAACAAAAACCCGCGGATGCGCGCCAGGAACGAGGTATTTTGACAGTCCTGGATTCCTCACTGGCGTTACTAGCCTAGCTATTTGCTCATGGGGAATCTGGGGCTGACTACTGATAGTTACTACCCCCCCTTCCTTTCGGCCCACCAACCACCTTTCGGCCCGCCCAACACTTTTCGGCTCAATAGGCTTTCAAAATCAATGACATATTTGTCACTGATGATTATGCTTAATATACTTGCCAACATAACCTACGCCTCAGGGAATCTACTGGCTAATATTTTATATTCTGTTATATCTTCTTGAGTGAGTGAGCGCGACTTTATTTCTTCTTGTTCTCTTCTGTGGTGTTAACGTATGGTGCGGTGTCGCGTTTGGATAGAGGAGGGTCACTCTAGTAAAGGCTTTGCAATTACGCACTGCAAAGTCTTTACTAGTAAAGGCTTAAAAAAAAATGTGAAAAGATCAACATGCCTTTTTGACGAAATATCATTATGCCAAAATGTGAAAAATCAAAACGTTTTTTCGCCGAATGCCACTTTGTCGACGTGTCAAAAGATTCAAATGTCTTTTTCCCCAAATTAAATTTTGACATGTGAAAAATAATAAATGCGTTTTTGTCAAAAGCCATTTTTCGACATGTCAAAATGTCGAAATGCCCTCCTTTGCCAAGCACATCTTGCTCAACTGCCCCCCTCCCCCACTGCTCCTCCGGCTTTTCATCATCCACAAGGGTTTATATTATAAGTGACAAAAGTTGTCGTCGGGTTTCAGAGCCCCTCTGCAGCTTTCTGAAGGTCAGTAGCCGACAACAAATTACCTGGGTCATATAAATCCTCTGTATCCGAATGGGGGAGGGGAATTGTCCCCCCACCCATTGCCATGACCCCAGTCCTGGTCAAGTAGTTCTGAGCCACTGAGTCCCACCGGGGTCTAGATAGACTCAGATTGCCGGGCTGCCAGAAAGTCTTTAAATTTCAAGTTTGAAACCTCTATAATATATAGGTATCCATTAAGAGCTCAAGTTAGGCCTTACTGTGGCTATGGTACCTAACTAGACCAGCCAGGGCCTAGCTACCTCAGCGAAGCGCGGGCTGAAATGCTGAGCAAAATCAGTGTCGCTGTGGTGATTCCATGATTTTCAACAGATTTCTCAGAGCTTTTCAGCAGAGATTTCCAGATTTGATTTCCCAGTGAAAAGAACACTTGCTGAACGTAAGTAGCACCAAGGCCAGCCTCCGGCCTTCTGGCTTGAGCCGGAAAATGATGTATAACGACTGGGATCGCGTGAGGTGCACGTGCAGTCCGCCGGTAACTATATCAATACTATGAGCAGCGGTAGCCGGCTCCGCTTTCGTTGCCGATGAAGGGTCGCTGTTAATGCCTATGATGATTGGGTCGCACAAACCATATTGATACATGACGACAATTGCTGTGCATGACACCAAGGGCATTCCCCGAATTCGGCATCCGGCATTTTTTTAAGAAGGAACATTTCACATGTTTTTAAATTGCATTCGGCAAAAATGTTTTTCATGTTTTTCAAATGTCGCGACAAAATCAACATTTTGGCAAACAAGCATTTCGACCTTTTTCAACACGTCGACAAAAGTTAACATTCGGCAAAATTACATTTCGGCTTTTTCATATGTTGACAAAATTACTTTTCGGCAAAATAATATTTTGATTTTTTTGCCTGTTGGCAAAATGACATTCGGCAAAAACACATTTAGACTTTTTCGTATGTCGGCAAAATCCCATTTCGACCTTTTAACATACAAAATCAACATAACATGCGACCTTTACGACCTTTCAACATAACATGCGACCTTTAACATGCAAAATCCCATTTCGATCTTTTAAAACCTTTTAACATGGTTTTTGTTTGTTTGTTTGTTTGTTTGATTTAATATTTTCTTCCTCATATTTTTATCATCATAACATGAGCAAAGGCTATATTTTCCATCTTTATCTTCATCATCATTTACTTTTAACATGCCGGCAAAAAAACATTTTGACATTTTTAATGTCGGCAAAAGGGCATTTCGACAAAAAAGCATTCACCATTTTGCTTTCAGCGTATTTACATGTCATCAAAAAGGCATTTTTGAAAAGTGTGATTCGATAATATGCACTCAGCAAAATAACATTCGGCAAAATGACATTCGCCATTGAGTCCTGTAACCATACAAGTTATAACCATCAACGCATTGGTCGAAGTATGTCGTTTTAGCATCAGTGCGCTTCAGCTAACCAAACATCTCAAAGGCTATAAGATGGCCTCGAATGGAGAACTCACCTCGGCTCCGCATGGCTCCTACGTTCGAGGATGTAACACAATAATTGCATGTAAATTACGGCAGCAATCGCCACTAAACTCATCTGATTTGCATACATTTGCTGTCTACAAGCCGTTATGGTCCAGCTATTAGCTTCTGCATTACGCTGGCGGAAGGTGTGGTCGGCGCTGTGGTGTCGGTCGACAGCCATCGGCGGCTCAGCGGAGCGTAACCTGGCCTCATCCTGACTCACCCTGACACCGACGACCCTCTCGTAACAGGCCCCCTGACACTGACCGCTAGGGCCCCTGCGATACAGAGACGTGTCGGTCGACAGCCCATCGGCGGCTCAGCGGAGCGTAACCTGGCCTCACCCTGACTCACCCTGACACCGACCGACCCTCTCTACAGACCCCTGACACTGACCCACCCTCACTACAGGTGGTGTCGGTCGACAGCCATCGGCGGCTCAGCGGAGCGTAACCTGGCCTCATCCTGACTCACCCTGACACCGACCCGACCCTCTCTAACAGACCCCTCACACTGACCCGGCCCACCCTCCACTACAGGTGGGTGTCGGTCGACAGCCATCGCGGCTCAAACGAGAGCGTAACCTGGGCCGCCCAGGTCTATTACCACTGACTCACCGCCGCCACTGACACGCGACCCACCATCACTACAGGCAGGGGCCGACACCGTGGGGCGGCTGGAGCGTCACAGTCAGTGGTACACAAGCATGATACACGTCCCTCCAACCACAGTGCGGGCCCACCCACCCCACTCTCACGCGGCCTACCGCTCGCCTCATTCCCCTCACAACACGGGCGGGGCGACGATCAACTCCCTCAGCGGGCCTACGACTGCGAGCTCCACCTCGATTCCCTCAAACACAGGCGGCGGCGAGCGGAATCAACTCCCTCTCAGCAGGGCCCATACCCACTGGTGTATGTCAAGGCAAACGATGCTCAAACATCGGTAGATCAGCCCTCATTCCTCACACAGGGCGGGCGACGGTCAACTCCCTCAGCGGGCCAACCCACACTTCATTTCCCTCACACAGGGCGGGCGACCGGATCAAAACCTCCCTCACGGTTCTAAAAACCCACTGCCCTCAATTTCCGTCACACAGGGCGTGGCGACGGATGCAATCCCTCAGCGGGCCACCGCTCCCTCATCCCTCACACAGGGCGGCCTTACCCACCCCTCATTCCCTCACGACAGGGCGGGGCGAAACGGAATAACTCCCTCAGCGGGCCCCATCCACAACCTGCCATTCCCTCACAACAGGGCGCGTGGGCGACTTGGATCCCAACTTCGCCTCAGCGGGCCCTACCCACCCCTGCATTCCCATCACACGAGGGCGGGGAGCCGACGGATTCAACTCTCACAGCGTGGCCTGAGCGCGGTCACGGCCTCACTTACCGTCACACAGGCGCAGGGCGACGGGATCAACTCCCTCAGCGGGCCTACCCACCCCCTCATTCCCTTCAGCGACAGGCGCGAAGGGCCTATCCCACCCTCAGGTTCCTCATCACAGGCCAGGGCACGGATCAACTCCCTCAAGCCGGGCCTACCCCAAACCTCCCTCATTCCCATCACACAGGGCGGGGCGACGGATCAATCCTCAGCGGGCCTACCACACACCCTCATATCCCTCACACAGGGCGGGGCGACGGATCAACTCCCTCGCGGGCTACCACTCCCTCATTCCCTCAACACAGGGCGGGGCGAGGGATCAATCCCCAGCGGCCTAACCCACCCCTCATTCTCTCACACAGGGCGGGGCGACGGATTCACTCCCTCAGCGGGCCCTACCCACACCCTCATATCCGCGATACACACAGAGGCGGGGCGACGGGAATCAACGTCCCTCAGCGTGGCCAAAACCCACGTCCACTCCACTAAATCCCATCGGCGGCTCAGCGGAGCGTAACCTGGCCTCATCCTGACTCACCCTGACACCGACCCACCATCACTACAGGCGGGGCGACGTGGTACATGATACACTCCCTCACACAGTGCGGGCCTACCCACCCCCTCCACGGGCCTACCCGCTCCCTCATTCCCTCACACAGGGCGGGCGACGGATCAACTCCCTCAGCGGGCCTATCCACTCCTCATTCCCTCACACAGGGCGGGGCGACGGATCAACTCCCTCAGCGGGCCTACCCGCTCCCTCCTTCCCTCACACAGGGCGGGCGACGGATCAACTCCCTCAGCGGGCCTACCCACCCCTCATTCTCTCCACACAGCAGCGGAGAGCTGGGAGTGCCCGACCAGCCGCGCTCAGACGGATGTTTATGCTGCCATGTCTGTCTTTAGTTTACATCAGCATCTATCATCATTATCTGTCTCTTTATTAGCAGTACTGCATTAGTGGCATGGTATGCACTACATTGGATGTGTTGTGAAGTCGCTCTGTTCATGGTCCGGAAGAGTAAGTATAATCGAGGTTTACTGATGCAAAATCGTAGTGAAATAAATACATATTTCTGCAAATTTGCAATTCAGGCAAGCAGACGCAGAATTAAAAAGGGTGTTTAACGGAGTGATAATTTCTCACGCATAAGATGCCTCGAATAAAAAAAAAATGACGAATGAGTTTAATTGATATATTGTAAGTCCTCAATGCTTGTGAGCGCTACGCATGGGTGTTCGGCTTTCTAAGCCACACCACACGCGATTCAGGATAGGCTGGCTCCTTCCATTTCATGACATCAGAGGTGTGTACTCGGGTAAAACGGAGACAAACACAGCACAGACTACAGTCACTGTAGAATGGAGCAGGATCTCGACCGTGTCTGACAGGTTACAACAAAATATGTCACCAGCTGTTCCGTTCAGGGGAAATGTCCAGCCCAAGCTTCCAGCTCAATGCCAGCTGCATTCGCCGTGGTCGGCAGCTGTAGAGACGATCTCTCTCTCTCTCTCTCTCTCTCTCTCTCTCTCTCTCTTTCGTTCTAGATCTCACGGCTCACGGCAATGCTGTATCACGACATCATATCCTCGCTGCACTGCACCGTACCGGAGCTGCGCCTCACCCTGGCTGCCGCTGTACACCGCTGTGTACCACTGTGTACCGATGTATGTAACCGCTGTACCGCCGTGTATCGCTGTCGGCTGTGCCGCCCCCCCCCATCAGACCGACGCGATCGCCCCGGGCCAGATTTCGGTGGCGTCACCTCGTGTTCCGGCTCATCGCCCCCGTCCGACAGGTCACCCCCGACGAGCTGCCACCGACCGTGGCTATCAGGCATGATGGAAGGGGTGGCAAATCGTGGGAGCGCTCCGCCCACCGCACACCGTACCGCACCGGCTGACGGCTGACGGCTGACGGCTGACGGCTGACGGCTGACGCTGACGGCTCCGGACGCTCCGTGGGACGCTCCGTGACGGCTGACGGCTGACGGCTGACGGCTGACGGCTGACGGCTCCGTGACGGCTCAGTCGATCATCGCCACCCCGGGGCAGTTGCGACGCTCTGGTGCGCCACGGTTGGGTTGTGACTTGTGTTCATGGCCGCACCGCGCCGCCACGCGCCGTCCAATGGCCTGTTTGATGACTCAAAGGTTTCGCAAGATGTGGTTGTTTTGCGATATCTCAACTGGTAAGGAAAACGGTGGCACAGAGAATAGAGATGCAGCCTTTAAGCGTTGGGGCTGCATAACACTGCATTTTTCCCCATTTCGTCAGAAGGTCTGTCATCTGTCCGTCCGTCCGTCCGTCCGTCCGTCCGTCCGTCCGTCCGTCCGTCCGTCCGTCCGTCCGTCCGTCCGTCCGTCCGTCATCGTCCGTCCGTCCGTCCGTCCGTCCGTCCGTCCGTCATCGTCCGTCCGTCCGTCCGTCCGTCAATGCCAGTCTATCGTTCCGCCACTGCCACAGGTCAGTGGCTGCAGTCTTCCGGTCTGGCAGCTGCAGTTTGCCAGGTGTAATGTGATGCCAGATTCTGGTGAAGCCGCTGACGTAAGTTGGAGAGGACGATTTATCAGCCATGGTTGATTAAGGAATACTTGACGGGGATCAATGTGGACTTTTCTGGATTATACAGCTCACACAAAATGGGATAAGGGACAACAAACGATAACAAGGATAGATCATAAGAATGATTTGTGCGGTGTGCCTCCTGTCGATATGGATCCGCAATCGGATTCAGAAATTAACTCAGTTTTCCTAAAACCATATCGCCGAATAATCCGAACTCATGGGTGGACAACGGACATCACAAATAACCGTCTTCGAGTGGTTGTTAACATGTCTCTACGACTCACAAAATCGGTCACATAAATACAATAATTGAAAGCTTGATGTCTAATAATAATACAAAATAATTGTCAACTTTCAAAAATATATTTATATATGCCTACGTGTAATGCAGGAGAGCATATCTTTATTGACATGCTATCCCGCAACATAAATTTCTGAGGCCTACTGTCCCGGCACTACAGATGCGCAATGCGTATGTTTCATTCTGTTTTAAACCGAGCCGATTTCGATACTACTGTTTCCATTGAAGCCAAAATTAACTGCGCCACTAATGGAATATCACGACATTGTTACTACTTTGCCTCATTCCCCTGACAAGTCCAGGTAAGCAACTCTTCACACATTTTAAGCGAGTGATTTTTTTTAAGTCTTCAGATAGTTATATCTATATATTTACTTTCAAGTTAGCTTTTCATATACAAAATGGACCAGATGACGGTCTTCTGAAACTTTTATTGATTGATAATTGATAATTTATTTTCACCAAAATAAGTCGAGAGCAATAAATAGGCCGCCATACGGCACCAAGCTAAACTGCCGATTTTAGTGCATTTTTAAAAATGCTCGTTGATTGTACATAGAAGTTTGGTACATATTCGCAAAAGAAAGATAGTATGAAACATATGATATGACGTCATGATAAATAACAATGTGTTGGCAGGCTAATTTAAGCTCCGACAGTTCACTCGTTACCAAGTACTTGTGAGTAGGTACTGACCGTCATAAGTTGAACTTGGACATCTGGCACCTACCACCAGTGCTCATTATCCACATTCAGAGGTTTCACAGTGATGGCCTCTGGAAGAAAAAACAATCGAACGTGCAATTCCCACTGGAAAACCTCGACTTGTCACCCTACGTCATCAACAAGGAGGCAAATCACTGTCACATGTACCATCTCTACGGCGTGGTGAACCATCCGGTTCGATGGAGAGCGGACACTTCACGGCCTTCTGTAGCCCCATCAACTCGGGCCGCTGGCAGCAGGTTTGACGAAACCAAGAGGTGCAACCAGCTGAACAGCACAGCCGTCAGAGCCCAGCCGGCTATTCCTCAAATACTCGGCCATCGGCGGCCGGGATCAGTGAGTGGCGTGTCTGCCTTGGAATCAGTGATTGTTGTCTGCCTTGATCAGTGATATGTCTTTGACTACCATCATGATGTGTCTTGTCTGTGTGTGTATATGTGTATGTGTCTGCTTTCTATTTTTACCGTATTTACTTATTACCTTCAACTTAAAATATTTATCAGTGTAAATGTTTATATGCAAAATGTGATCAGTTAACATTATATTTTGGCTTCTTCTGTCGACGATAGCTCCATTTTTGCCGGAAGATGTGAATATCTCATTTGAAGTGAATAGGTTGCCTTGGAAGTTGTCATGAAATTTAACTATACGGGGTATTTTTAACTGAACAAAACGAATGTGACATTTTCTTGGACGATGGATGGATATCTGCCGAAAAATGGACATATTTCTATTTTCTCCGGCAGGGCCATAACAAACTTCATGACAAAGTATGACGTCATGCATATAGTAGTTTGAATACGGAAGCAATTGCAAACAATAATGTCGGATTTTAAGCATATATACGCAGGCTGCTTGCAGACATGTGCATAGATCTGAAAGAAGGATCTATGATCCCAGAGGATCTCTCGACAAAGCGCGATGCTGGATTTATGATCCAACTGGATTCCACGACAAAATACAGCAGTGTATCTTGAATCCCAGTGGATCCCTCGAATAGATTTGGCAGCGGATCTGGGATCCCATAATAAACAATGCAAATGGATCTTATTCCGGCGGATCTCGGATCTGAAAGGATCCGACTAATAAAATATACCATAATTATAGTATAACTTGACAAAATTAAACTTAACCCTATTCCCTGCGGGGTGCAGATTCTGCCCCCGGTAGTTTTTCGCCCGTCACTTCTGAACCATTACGTCTATCGTCTTGAAACTTTCGGACTTTTCCTAAATATGAGTGACGCGTGTTCTGTGAAAACTTTGAAAAAATCGGCCCAGCAGAGGCGGCTCCAGGGTCATGTTTTTGGGAGGTCGTTACGAATACCGGTGTGCGGCGCATACTTCCTTCGGTAGTTTTGCGGTGGAAATAAAAGCGTCAGAAAGTTCTTTCTAAGTCGAGTAGCTTTATACATCATACATATTTGGATATACATTATTTTTGGGCAGAAGGTGAACTCAGGTACATTAAATGGGAGGCGATATTCTCCGTCAATTGTAAGCCCAACTTCAAATAAGCAAGATGATAAAAGGCGTTCCGCACATGGTGCCCCCCATGTTGTTTACCTGAATCCGCCTATGCAAAATTTGTTACATTTAACAAATTACAGCAACAAAGCCCATATGTGACGTTCCCACGTCAACACTAAGGAGAAACACATATTTTGTATCCAAAAGTTCCCCCATTTTTTATCTCTGAGTACGCACATGATTTTTCATTTTTGTACTTGTTCCTTTCACACATTGAAGAACATGACATAAGAAGCTCAAAAACATTTTTTGCATGAAAATCAGTTGAATCACATGGCCACAATGACCTTCCAAAAAACACCCAAAATATTAGTATTTTTGCCCCCTGGCCCCCATTTTTAAACAAAAAAGCAATTTCGGGGTCCAAACAGAAAGATTTTGTCACGACGAATCGAATGGTGTTTGTTCCATCGAAATCGGCCGAGCGGTTCTCAAGATCTCGGGGGGGGGGGGCAGAATCTGCCCACGCAGATACATAATTCTGGCCGCCCGCAGGGAATAGAGTTAAGTCATACCTGTGCTAGTTCCATTTACATCATATTGACAAGCACTCACAATTACTTAAGATATGGGTTCCGAAAATACATTTCTGAATATTGGCGCGACTGGGATCCCAGTGGATCCCAGTGCAAAATGGTAACTGGGATCTCGGAACCCGGCGGATCCGTCGACCAATGTTGAAGACGGATCTATGATCCCAGTGGATCCGGGATCCCGATCTCAGAGATCAGATCCCGGGATCCGTTTTTGGGATCCGAGCACATGTCTGGTTGCTTGTAACGTAAACAAAGGTTGTGATTGGTACTAATGACAATGGTTACGGTTAGTTTGCAGCAGAATCTGCTTATGACACAATTATGACGTCAACAGATATGATGTCATACTACCGCCGAAGTTTCGGGGAAATGCAACTTTGTCTTCTACAAGGGGCCTGCTAGTCCTATGTAGAAAGTACTTAACGTAACGAGGCAATTCTTTCAACATAACTCATTTTTTTATCTGCTTTACAAATCTGTCTAACTAAATTCAATACCCCATGTTAAAGGTGAACAATTTCTTCACAGTGCTTCTTTCAGGATGACGCCTTCATCAGGCAACTCGGTGGAAAGGGTTTCTGTCTAAACCAAAATTTGTTCTCAGGCCTTAGCGGGAATGTGGTCCGATGAGGCCGTGCTCCTTCTATAAACCCATCTAAGCCACCATCGGACAGATATGGTTCAGTCGGAGCTGCCATCGAACATCTATGTTCAGTTGGAGCCGTTATCAGACACACACACACGACATAGTTAATATTATATATATTATATATATATATATATATATATATATATTATTAAGATATATATGTTACGGGCAATCGTTTTGAAAAAACCAGGCATTCTGCAATGCCTAGGCAATCTGGTAAATGCCCAGCAGCCAGCATTCTGCACAAGGGCCTAGGCAATCTGCAAAAGCCTGACCAACCAGCATTCTCGAAAATGCCTGGGCAATGCAAATGCCTGCACGTTACAGGCATTTGCAAATGACTGGCCAGTAGGCAATTGCAATAATGCCTGTTTTATTAAACTGTCTATGTAACTGGTATAACCGAAGATATTAATGATTTGGTCTACTACACATCGTTTAATTGGCGTTATGGCCAAGGTTTATTGAACATTCATTTTCTGAATCGCACCAAATTTTTATTTTTCAGACTCATGCAGTGCTGATAGTATTTCAATGATGGTGGCAGCACAACTTATCAAGTAGACCCAAAGGCTTGCACTCTAGGACATTCTTATATCGAATATTGATAATAACTTTGTTAGCACATTATTAGGCCTGCAACAGCATTCGACAAACAGCCGTGAGCGCTGATAGCAGCTGCCGCGAAGCGGGGATAACTTTGAGACGATCATTGCTTTTCAACGGTTTGGATAACATTGTTCGTATGATCTATAGGTGCACCGTTTTAATAGGTCTTATCTGTCTACATTTCGTGACGATCGGTTAACGGATAGCAAATGAACCAACATATGTAAGTCTAAAAGTTACTTAAGGCCAAATGTGATGTTTCGTATCAACATTAAACGTCGATGCTTTCTTTAATGTAAGCAAAATTTATGACATTCTGAACAGTTGAATACCCCTTTAAATAGTATGTTATATAAGTAGTTGTCGGGCTTCAGACAGTGCCACAGGCTCAAGGAATCCATGATATTTAATTAAACTGTCACAACGTTCCTTAAAACTTCAATAACAACAATTCAAACTAGATCGTCACAAGCTTTCAAAATATAATATTTTGAAACCGTACGCACAAGCACATGTAGACTTATGTACGCAAAGGGCTTCACATGTGAATGATAGCAACTCAAGTTAAATGCATGGTAACTTGCAATTAGTTTACACTTCAAGTCTTCGGTAATTTACTTTGGTGGATGGAAAATTAGTTAATGGAAAAAAGTATTTTTGATTGTCAATAAATGAATGTTCAGAAGCACGAGTGTGCAGTACCATTTGAAATGGTTGTCTACCTTTAGGTACTAAATGATATAATCAAGCCCAGCAAAATATAAAATACTAGGTTTTCAACTGGCATGCCCATTGTGCGAGCAACTATGATTGCTCGCTAACGGAAAACATATGTAAGTTGTATTTAAAAGTACTTGTTAATGCCGGATGCCTAGGGAGACAAGCAAATTTTATAACATAAAGTATGCAGAGATAAAGTTTCCATCGAGTTGTAACCAACGAATGTATTTGTCCAATAGACCTTGGTGCGCAGATTAAATGATACCATGGATTGGACACTCAATTTTCGCTCAACCCTATTCCCTGGCGGGCGGGCAGATTCTTGCCCCCGGTTAGTTTTTCTCCCGCCGCTTCTTGATACGTTACGTTCTATCTCTTGCAATTTGGACTTTCCGAAATATAAATGACGCGTGTTTGCATTTTTTTGAAAAATCGGCCAAGCAGAGGCGCTTCCAGAGTCTGTTTTTTGGAGGAGTCTACGAATGCGGGTGTGCGGTGCAGTATTCCTTCGTAGTTTGCGGTGAATAAAAGGTCAGAAACTAAGTCGATGCTTCTATACATCATAAAATAATTGGATTATCCTTTTTGGGGGCGAGCGATCTCAGTACATAAAATGGGAGCGTTTTCTCTTTCAGCTTAGCTTCAACTTCAAATAGCAGGTGATAAAAGGCGTTCCGCCATGGTGTCCCCCACGTTGTTAACCTGAATCCGCTATGCACACTGTTACATTTACAAATTACAGACACAAAAGTCCACATTTGACGTTCTTCACAAACACTAAGGAAAACACAATTTTTCATCCAAAATTCTGCCATTTTTAATCCCTGAGTTTGCGGCCTATGATTTCATTTTATGTACTTGTTCCTTTCACACGATTAAAGAAATTTAATTACGGAAGCTCAAACGCTTTTTGGCATGCAAATCGGTCGAATCACACTGGCGCACAATGGAACCTTTCAAAAAACACCCCAAATTTCGTATTTTTGCCCCTGGCCCCCCATTTTTTAAGCAAAAAATATTTCGGGTCCTAAAAGAAAGATTTGGCACGACAAATTGAATGTGTTTGTTCCCATCGAAATCGGGCGAGCGTTCTCGAGATCTCTGGGGGGGGGGGGCGGGAATCTTGCCCGCAGGTTAACGTAAATCTCTGGCACCGCAGGGAATAGGGTTAAGGTGAAACACAGCTCCTCCGCGCGCAAATCGCGTCGGCCAACTTCTATTGAAATACACGCAGCAGCTTTCCGCTCTGTCTCGCTCGCGTCTCGCACCGCGCTGCGGGTCTCGCTGCGGATCGCCGGCAAAGATTCGCGTCCTGATCGCGGGTCTCTATTTCGCGCCGAGAGGTGTGACTCTAATGCAACTTTTTGGGCACGATTTTGGCGAGCGAGACGAGGATTCTCGAGCGAGTCGGCCCGGCGCAAGACGCATATTGCTTGCGAGAACCGATTTGCCCCGCGAGGATGCTGTGTTTCAGCCTCTTATTGCAAGCCTAATTTGAAAACGGAGCTGTTAAGCTGATACACTTTTGTCTCGCTTCGTGCAAATGCGAGTCCAGCACCGTTATTCACTGCTGTTCTTAGCAATTAAGAGGCCGAAAATTTAGTGTCCAGTCCAGGTATCATGTTATCTATACATTGGTACATTTTGTAGTAACGCAGCGTCGATGAGAATAAGTGCTCAGTGGCGAGTGCATTGATACTTACACCTCAGTACGTGTCTAGTGAACATGAGTGGAATCTGAGGCAAGAACTCCTGTAGTCTTGAACGTACCACGCAAAGAAAAAAAGCTTCGTTCGTAGGTTTCAATGGCGACTTGTGACGATGTGTTCCTGTTTACTATACCTTACTCATCTATATCGGACTGATACGTAATATTGTAGCGTAGCTCATTTGATAGTACACAATTTAAAACAATTATCGGAATAGATTATATCAAGCATTAGGCAGTCTTTGCAAAAATATCTTGAATATTTTTTTTCAGGCAATTTGCAAAATGGCTGGTCGGTCAGGCATTTGGAAGATGCCTATGCATTCGAAGATACTGACCGTCGGGCATGTTAACATTGCCTAGGCATTTGTAGAATGCCTGACCGGCCAGGCATTTTGCAGAATTGCCTAGGATTTTGCAAAAATGCCTGGTTCTCACATTGCTAAGCAAGTATATTACATATACTAATATATAATATATATATATTTTATATAATATATTTATATATTAATATTATATATTATTATATTATATATATATAATATATATATTATCATATATAAGTCAGACTTGAGCGCCATCAGACATATGTAGTTCAGCTTTGAGCCGCCATAAATATTAGTTCAGCTGAACCGCCCTTAGAATCAGATAGTTCAGGGCAGCTGCTATCAGGAATATAGTGTCAGCTGGAGTCCCATGGAACAATATACGTTAATTGGAGCTGCATCAACTATATAGTTAAGTTGGCTCGCCATCAGGACATATATAGCTCAGTTAGGAGGCGCCATTGGACAATATGTTCAGTTGGAGTCACCTTTGTTCCGTCGGAGCCGCTATCGGACAGTTGGATACCTATACGTTCATTGTCCAGTCGGAGTGGCCATCGGACTCGTTTTCTCGGTCGGTGCCGCCAGCTGCCGCCGGCCCGGCAGCGCCGCGCGGTTGCATGCTGTGCCCCGTAGAGTACGCTGCAACAGGAAGTCATTTCGTGGGTGTGGGAACCACCCGACTCCTCCCACGCGGCAGCTCAGCGGCCTTCCCTTCCCGGTACACGGTGGACTCGTTCGCTACCGGGTTCGTTCTCCGTGACTCACCCCCCCTCCCCCGCTGCTGGGTCGGGGAGGACGTTTGGCCTGTGTGGACCCCGCAGATGGCGGCCCGGGGCCGGCAGTTGTTATGACTGCATCCGAAGCGTGCTGTCTGCCAGAATCATGGTGTCTGCCCTGCGAGGTCTGCCAGGATCATGGTGTTCCGCCTGCGAGGTCTGCCAGGATCATGGTGTCTGCCCTGGGCAGTGCAGGATCGGTGTGTCTGGCGGTGAGGTCTGCCAGGATTCATGGTGTCCGCCTGCGAGGTCTCCAGGATCATGTGACCGGCCATGCAGTTGCGGATTCATTGGTGTCCAGCGCAAGGGTCTGCCAGGATCATGGTGTCTGGCTGATGAGGTCTGCCAGGATCATGGGTCTGGCCTGGGAGTCTGCCAGTCATGTGCTGGCCTCGAGATCGCCGGATCATGGCGTTCCGCTGTAGTCTGCCCAGATCATGGTGTGGTTGAGGCATTGCCCAGGATCATGGCTGGACCGGCCGGCAGAGGTCTCCAGGATCATAGTGTCCAGCCTGCGAGGCTGCAGGAATCTATGGGTTGGCGTGGAGGTCTTCAGATCATGGAACGTGTTCTGGCCTGTGAGGTCTGCCAGGGATCATGGTGTCTGGCGCAGAGATCTGCCGCATCATGGCGTTCGCCTGTGAGGTCTGCCAGGTCAGGTTGTCGGCTTGGGTCTTGCAGAATCATGTGTCGCCCTGCGGTCTGCCAGATATAGTGTCTGATGCGAGTCCGGATCTGGTGTTGGCCTCGGGTCTGCCAGAATCATGGTGGACCGGCCTGCGAGGTCTGCCCGGATCATGTGTCTTGACCTGCGAGTCGCCAGGATCCATCGTCTTGACCTGGGGTCTGCAGGATTCATGGTTGTCTGGCCCGGCTGAAGTCTGCCAGGTCATGTTGTCTGGCTGCGAGGGTCTGCCCAGATCATGGGTTTTGACTGCGAGGTCTGCCAGGATCGTGTCTGCTTGAGGTCTGCCAGGATCAATGGTGCTGCCTGCGAGTCTGCCAGGTCATGGTGTCCGGTGTGAGGTCTGCCAGAATTCATGGTGTCTGCCCCTGCGAGGTTGCCAGGCATCATGGTGTTTAGGTCTGCAAGGCTGCGTCATGGTGTCGGCCTGCGAGTCTGCCAGGATCATGGTGTTGGCCGTGAGTCTCAGGATCATGGTGTTCGCCTGGAGGTCTGCCAGGATTGGTTCTGGCCTGCGAGGTCTGCAGTCATGGTGTTGGCCGCGAGTCTGCCAGTCATGGGTCTGGCCTTCGAAGTCTGCCAGGATCATGTGTTCCGGCCTGCGGTTGCCAGAGATATTGTCTGGTCCAGCGAGGTTCTGCCAGGATCATGGTTGTTCCGCCTGCGAGGTGCTGCAGGAATCATGGTGTCTGGCCTGCGAGGTGCCAGATATGGGTTGGCTTCGAAGGTCTGCGATCATCGGTGCTGCCCTGCGAGTCTGACAGGATTATGGTGTCGGCCGGCGAGGTCTGCCAGGATCATGTCTGTCTGGCCTGCGAGGTCGCCAGATCATGGTGTCTGCCCTGCGAGTCTGCCAGGTGTGGTGTCTGGCCGGCGAGTTGCCAGGTCATGGATGTCTGGCTCGAGGCATGCAGGATCATGGTGACGGCGGCGAGGTGCTTGCCAGGATCATATGGTCCAGGCCCTGCGAGGTCGGCCAGGATCATGGTCTGCCTGTGAGTTTGCAGATCATTTGGTTCTGGCTTGAGGTCTGCCAGGATCATGGTGTCTGGCCTGCGAGGTCTGCCAGGATCATGGCGTTCCGCCTGTGAGGTCTGCCAGGATCATGGTGCTGGCTTGCGAGGTCTGCCACGAATCATGGTGTCCTGCTCTGCAAGCTCTGCAGGATCATGTGCTCTGACTGCGAAGGTTCTGCCAGGATCATTGGTGTCTGGGCCTGGCGAGTCTCCAATCATGTGTCCGGCGCTGCCGAGGTCGCCAGGACATGGTGTCCTTGACCTGCGATCTGCCAGGATCTGGTGTTCCTGGCGAGGTCTGCCAGGATAGTGTCTGGCTGTGAGTCTGCCAGGATCATGGGTCTGCCTGCAGAGGTCTGCCAGATCATGGTTGTCCAGCCTGTGAGTGTCTGCCAGATTCATGGTGTCTGCCTGCGAGGTCTGCCAGGATCCATTGTGTTCTGGTCTGCAGTTGCCAGGTCATGGTGTCTGGCCGGCGAGGTCTGCCAGGATCATGGTGTCTGGCCTGCGAGGTCTGCCAGGATCATGGTGTTCCGGCCTGCGAGGTTTGCCAGGATCATGGTGTCTGGTCAGCGAGGTCTGCCAGGATCATGGTGTTCCGCCTGCGAGGTCTGCCAGGATCATGGTGTCTGGCTGCGAGTCTGTCCAGGATCATGGTGTCCGGCCTGCGAGGTCTGCGAATTCATGTGTCTACCTGCGATGCTGCCAGGAATCATGGCTGTCTGCCCTGCAGATGTTGCCAGATATGGTTTGTCTGCCCTGCCGAGTCTGCCAGGATTCAATGGTGTTCCGCCTTGTGAGGTCTGCCAGGATCATAGTGTCCAGCCTGCGAGGTCTGCCAGGATCATGGTGTCTGGCCTGTGAGGTCTGCCAGGCATCGGGTGGCTGGCTCTGTGAGGCTGCGATCATTGGTGTCCGGCCTGCAGGTCTGCCAGGATCATGGTGCTGACCTGCGATGTTGCCAGGACGATGGTGTCTGCCCTGCGAGGTCTTGCCAGGATCATGGTGTTCCCTGCGAGTCTGCCCAGGATTCATGTGTTGCTGTGAGGTCTGCAGTAGGTGTCTGGCCTTGCGAGGTCTGCCAGGATCATGGTGTCTGGCCTGCGAGGTCTGCCAGGATCATGGTGTCTGGCCGGCGAGGCAGACCCACATGCGAGGCCTGCGAGGCCTGCGAGCTGCAGTCTCCCACATGGCGGGGCGGTGTGGTGCAGCGGACGACAGCGGCTGCCCGACCCCAGAGCCACCGGCCGACACAAATGGCCGCAGAATGTCACCAGCACCTGTCCGTACTGACATGCTCATCAGCTGATGTTTGAACATTTTCAGGCGTGTTGACATGACTCGTGCACGCGTTTCAGTTGAGTAGCTGCGGCTAGTTGAGTATGACAGACGGCGGATGGCGGTCCCTCACTTGAAGGCAGGCACAGCGGACTGAGGACTGAGGACTGATTGATCCGCTGCCGCCAAATGGGCGACACGCCACGCCGACTGACGGGCCGCCGCCGTGGCCTGTCGTTCCGCGCCGACGACGAGATGTGACGTCATCAAGGGGCGGCGGCGGCGGCGGCGGTGGGGTTGGGGTTGGCAGTGGCGGCGACGACGGGTGACGGCGCGCGGTGGGACCGGTACTATCGGGTAGTACGGCACCTCCGCGATATAGGCGCTGAGCGCGGTGGCTGATGTGTCGGCAATGAGTGAGGGCTGCATCGGCCCTGCCTTGTATTTAATTGTAACACGCATGCAATACAACATTATGGAACAAAGACGCTAGCCTACGAACCCATGACAAATTTGCCAGAGGACACGAAGGTTTGCCAGCAGAAAAAAGGTACCTTCTAAATGAGCTTCGGATTTGTCACCGCCGAGTCGCTGCCAGAAGGGACTGGCCCGTGTCCAATTCGTCAGACGTTTTTTCGCTCCCGTTTACCTCCAAGTCGTCATTAGCGACTGATGCGGCCGAGAGAACACGGTCCTAATGCTGGTTTAGTTGCCGCCGTGAAATGCGTTTCCAATTACACCATTTCCATATCAAAGACCCGCTATCTCTCGCATTCAATGAGACACAGTTGCATAAATATAATTTGAATCCGGCCAAATTCTCCGGTATTCTGATGGTAATGTCCCTGGAGTCGTCTGTTGACAATTTCACAGGGGGCCGGAACGGCTCCGTCGGCAACACACTGACGTCATGGGACTGTTCACAGGACTCTGTAGGACTAACAATCGTGCTGCCCGGTAACCTCAGTCAATGGAGGGGCACACAGGTGTGTTGGGATAGGAGCGGGTTAGAGTGGAACGTATAGCAGGATGGTCTACGTTATTACGGCAGTTTGTGGATATAATACTAATATCATAGTATTCAATAGCCTGCTGCTTTCTGCTACAACTCATTCTGTCAAGCTCTTTGTATGATTTGCCACATTAAAGGGAAATAATGACAAGTTTGTATTATTTATCTGCATTATTGTATTACACATGAATGGTACCAAATTGATCGCATCTTAATTATGTAAAAGTGAAAAAACAACTTTTTATGTTTCGAAGAATGCATTGTGGAAAAATAAGAATATATACTTATTTATGGTGACCAACGGTATGACTATGATTTGTCATCTGTGGTTTGAATGTTGATTAGTAGGTACACAAGTCTAGGACCAGAAATAAAATAAATGCGCTCAGAAGTGTGACAACGTCCCTGATTGGTCGAAGAAACAAATCGCCGACACGAAATAGATCGCCTTTGGGTACATAAGGGAACTTCCGATTTCATTTGTAATTTTGCATTGTTTTAAGTTACTTTTTTACAATTTTTTATTAGTGATTAACTGAGTTATAGTGTTATATTATATATAGCCAGAGACAAAGCAAAATACAACGAACTCCTTATGTTTACAATGCATGAACTATATTTCAAAAATTGGGGGTCGCGAGTTGCAACCACCAACTAGGTAGCTCCTCGTTGGGTGCATAAGTTAACTGCTTATTTAGTTGCCTTTTTATTAAATGCTTGCTCATTTTAAAGGCAGTAGGGGCCGGGCCCCTACTGCCCTACTGTAGGGCACATAATCACGACACAAACACGGAGCACATGTTTTTCATACAATTTCGTCAAAAGCAATTCCAGATTTGGGTGAACACCGGAATTTGTTTCCTAGTAGTTGAGAGTACATGGTCGTTAAAAGTGTGGAACGCTTATTAACTTGAGCTTGAAATATCACTTTCGATAGGAATGTTAATATGTAAAATGTGATAAATCTACACATATATTTTGTTTTCATCTGTCGATTTCTGTCAAAAAATAAATCCATATGTTCTTTTTTGGGGGAAAAGTTCATTAATTCCCGTCAATATGTTTCTTTCTTTTATACCATCTAGGTGAATTTTGCTCATGCTCCTTAGCAAACCAGAGGGAGTACCTAATCAGAAGGAGATTCCAGTACGAGGAAGAGAAACACGATAAGCTGATCTGTGACTCAGTGTGGCATTAGTAAGTCCAATTCAATTGAGCTTTGTTGTCGACTTGTTCACAACCTAAGTGGTCAACTCCAAGCTTTTTAAAAAGGGTGCGGTTTCCCTTGATGATTGATAATGCAAATAATAATAAATATATATATGATATTCGGAACATATTTTCCCGCCACATTTCCGATCTTTCCTAAAAGGCACCAGCTGTCAGGCTTATTTTAATCATAATAAAATTGGCAGCTACGTTCGCTCTTCTGACTGGTTGCTCCTCATCTGAATGCATATGCAGTGAAAACAATTAGCTTGTTTTCTGTCCCGAGATAAAAATCGTCGAACGACTCTGCCACGTCTGAGAGGACCCCGGTAGCCACCTGTGCAGAGCGGACAGCTAATAAGGGCCTTGAACAGCAGTAACAATTACCATAACATCTGCCCTCACTGACCAAGTACCAATCAGGCGAAATTGGCCCGGCGCCCAGCATGTTGTGCCCACGTCTATGCAGCCGACATTTGATTAGGCCTTATTAGGCGCTGCAGAGCAAACACAGGTGAGGATGGTGTACAGACCAAATGGCAACAACGTCTGATTGAGCGTGTTGCAGTTTTCGGCAGAAATGTTGATTTAATGCGGCTCTGAAATATCGGCTGGATAGCAATGAGCAGACATGCGCCTGGATCCCGGGATCCAGCTGGGATTCAGATATCTGTGTCCTGCGTCCCTGCAGATCCACATGGGACACCAGATCCAGGTATGCAATAAGCCGAGGGATCCACAAAGTTCCCAGATCATGATATATTTTATGCCGAGGGATCCTCTGGAATCCCAGATCCAACTTCAGATTTCCCGTCCCAGGTACGCCGGTAGATACCAACTTCTTACTTCTTGCTAATTGTATTTATGGGATAATTCATTACAATTTCTGTGTTTGATAAAAGGTACAAAGTAATTCGCAGGTACTAATTATATCTGTATAGTACATACTACATGTACAAGATAGTGACCACAAATTTTGATGTCATTCCCTGTTTCTTGCTATTCTAGATATGAGACTCGTTTGAATTATATTTCCACTGAGATCCTAGATCTTGAAACATTTTACGCAGAAGCTTCCAGGAGGATCCCAGATCTGCATGCATTTTATGCAGAGGGATCCACTGGGATACAATATTTTCATGTATTATATCCTGAGGGATCCACTGAGATACCAGATCCAACTTTGGGATCCAGACACAAGCATGGCAACGAATAACGAGTATCTATAGCACAGCCTCATTTGCAGTTAGCAGGATCAGCCTGTATCCATTAGCGGATCTAGGATTTAGTTTTTAGCGTCATGGGGGCATCACCCCGAAAAAGTTCATCACAATTTAACAGGCTCATCGGATTTTGCTCCCTTATGCATTGCTAGACGTTTTAAAATAAACCTTCATTGGTAAAAGTTGCGTAGATCTCCTCCTACATCAGGAAATGTGTAAATTTGCGCCGATTTCAGGTGTTTTGGGAGGGGGCATTTGCTCCTGGCGCCCCCTGGATCCGCCAGTGCCTGTGTCTGTGGTTATTGTAAGATGCTTGAAAATTACGAAATTGCACCATTGTGAAGACAATATTTTGAAGCACTTCAAGAAGATAGAAGGAAAAAATAAGCTGTGTTTGCCTGCTACACGTTCCTGCCACGCGGCTTATTCTGAAAAATAATGAGAAGATCGAAACATAATGACAAGTACAATGACAAGATGGATTGTTTTGACCTGAGACGAAACGATCCATCACAAAATCTACGTTTCCTTAGTAAGGAATGACGGCTAAATTTTGTTGGTAGCGGTGCACACTGATGAAATTGCTATGTATCATGTTTCAACTATGCACAAGCCTATCATTAGTCGTTGGTAATAACGAGGGGTATGGATATACCCAAGCCAGCATAAAAACAAACATGACTTCACTGAAATTAAGAGCTAACCATCGCAGGGTGACAAGAATCAATATCGGGCAACCCGGAGACAACAGCCAGGCAGCGGCAGTCATTCTATAACGTCAGCTCAGATTTCGACCGGAGACAGTGACAGGCTGTCAATTTCCCGAGCCACTCTGACATCCTCTGACACTCTGACAGACAGCGAGCATTGTCAGTCGGCCAACCAGCTGGTCACGGTGTCAACATATGCAGTTGATAGCAAAGACTGCTGTTTGACAATGTGCCATTGAGCCAGGCGCCAGCTATTCAGTCTGCCAAATGGTCCGCGGGCTGGTCAGCGGGGCTCTCTTGGAGGATTGAGGAGCCGCTGTGAGTGTGACCGTGTCACACCTGGCGCTAGACAGCCGGTGTTCCGAGTGTCCCCTGTGACCTTCTCTTTGTCACACCTGGTGAGCTGCAGCTGACGTCCAGCCCAGATCTCCCAGCTGTCAAAGCTCTGTCCCTGTTGACCTCATGGCCTTCAGATGTCTCAAACTGCAGCTCTGCTTTGCTTTGTCCCGCCGGCAGGTGCGAGGTGGAGCCGTCGCTGCCGTGTGTTGTGTGTCATGTGTCGTGTGTCGTGTGTCGTGTGTCGTGTGTCGTGTGTCGTGTGTCGTGTGTCGTGTGTCGTGTGTCGGTGATGTCGTGTGCGTAGTGTCGATGTGTCGGTGTAGTGTGGTCGGTGTCGTGTAGTCTGTGTCGTGTGTCGTGTGTCAGTGTGTCGTGTGTCGTGTGTGATGATGTGTGTGATGTCCGTGTGTCGTGTGTGATGATGTATGTGATGCCCGTGTGTCGTGTGTGATGTGTGTGATGCCCGTGTGTCGTGTGTGTGTCCGGTGTGTCGTGGGTGTCGTGTGTCGTGTGTCGTGTGTCGTTTGTTGTGTGCCCGTGGATGTCCATGTGTCGTATTTCGTGTTTTCGTGTATCGTGTGTCGGTCGTGTCGTGTGTCCCCGTGTGTCGTGTGTAAAGTGTGTCAGTGTGTCGTGTGTCGTGTGTCGATAATGTCGTGTGTCCGTGTGTCGTGTGTCGTTGTCGTTTCGTGTGGTCGTGTGTCGTGTGTCGTGTGTCGTGGTGTCGTGTGTCGTGTTGTCGTGTGTCGTGGTGTCGTGTGTCGTGTGTCGTGTGTTGTGTGTCGTGGTCGTGTGCCGTGTGTCGTGGTCCGTGTGTCGATGGTGTCGAGTGTCGTGTGTCGTGATGGTCGTGTGTCCGTAGTGTCGTTTGCGTTGTCGTGTGTACGTGTGTCGTGTGTGTGTATCGTGTGTCGTGTGTCGTGTGTCGTGTTCGTGTGTCGTGTCGCCGTGTGCACGTGTGTCGTTGTGGTCGTGTGTCGTGTGTCGTGTGTCGTGTTGTCAGTGTGTCGTGTGTCGTGTGTCGGTGTCGTGTGTCGATGTGTCGTGTGGTCGATGTGTCGTGTGTCATGTGTGTCGATGTGTCGTGTGTCCGGTGTCGTGTGTCGTGTGTCGTGGTCGTGTGTCGCGTGTCGTGTGTCCGTGTGCCGTGTATACGTGTTGTCGTGTGTCGTGTGTCGTGTGTCGTGTGCCGTGTGTGTGTGTCGTATGTCGTATGTATGTGTGTTGGATCCGTGTGCTTGTGTCGTCATTTCGTATTTCGTAATGTTCGTGTATCATGTGTCCGTGTGTCGTGCTTCGTATTCGTGATATTCGTGTGTCGTGTGTCGTGTTCGTGTAGTCGTGTGTCCGTGTGTCCGTGTGGTCGTGTGTCGTGCGTCGTGTGGTCGTGTTCGTGTTGTACGTTGTGTTGTGGTGTCGTGGTGTCGTGTGTCGTGTGTCGTGTGTCGTGTAATCGTGTGATCGTTGTTGTGTGTCGTGGGTTCGTGTATCGTTATTCGTATTTCGTGTATCGTGTGTCGTGTGTCGTGTGTCATTGGTCGTGTGTCGTGTGTCGTGTGTCGTATGTTATTTGTCGTGTGTCGTGTTCAATGTGTCGTGTGTCATTGGTCGTGTGTCGTGTGTCGTGTGTCGTATGCTCTTTGTCGTGTGTCGTGCGTCGTGTGTCGTGTGTCGTGTGTGTCGTGTGTCGTGTGTCCTTGTGTCTTTGTGCGTGTGTCGTTGTGTCATTGGTCCGTGTGTGTGTGGTCGTATGTTATTTGTCGTGTGTCCGTGTGCCATGTGTCCATTGGTCGTGTGTCGGTGCCGTGTGAGAGTGTCGTATGTTGTTTGTCCGTGTGATCAGTATCGTGTGTCGTGCGCATGTGTCGTGTGTCCGTGTGTCATGTGTCGTGTGTCGTTGTAGGTGTCGCGGGTTCGTGTATCGCGTGTGGTGTGTCGTATTTCGTGTGTCGTGTGTCATAGTGTCATGTGCGTGTGTCGTGTGTCGTGTGTCGTGTGTCGTGTGTCGTGTGTCGTGTGTCGTGTGTTCGTGTGCAGTGTGTCGTGTGTCGATGTGTCGTGTGTCGTGTTGTCGTGTGTCGTGTTGTCGTGTTGTCGTGTTGTCGTGTTGTCGTGTTGTCGTGTTGTCGTGTGGTCGTGGTGTCGTGTGTCGATGTGTCGTGTGTCGTGTGGTCGTGTGTGTGGGTTCGTGGGTCGTGTGTCGTGGGTCCTTGGGTCGTGGGTCGTGGGTCATGGGTCGTGGGTTCGTGGGTCGTGGGTCGTGGGTCGTGGGTCCGTGGGTCGTGGTCGTGGGTCCGTGGGTCGTGGTCGTGGGTCGTGGGTCGTTGGTCGGGGTCGTGGTCGTGGGTCGTGGGTCGTGGGTCGTGGGTCGTGGGTCGTGGGTCGTGGGTCGTGGGTCGTGGGTCGTGGGTCGCTTATCGTCTGGTTTATTTTTTTAGTGAAGCATGAGCCGCAGATAAAAATAACGGGAGTCAAAATAGCCTCATATGCGAAGGATACGCCCAAACACATGAATCGAAGTAGAGTCTGAGTAATAATTATTTAGTAGGAGTTGAGTGGACAAAAAATAAAGGTAGTCACCCAGACTAGAATCGAGTAAAATTACAAACGTGTTTCAATGAGAGCTGAATGAGCCACACAGCCCAGTCGAATGCAACTATGTGTTTGAGGCCATTTCGAAATGAGTACCTACGATGATTGACTATCTGGTGCAACTCATGATGGGAAAGAAGGGTCATGAACGTTTAGGGTCAAGGGTAAAAGCATTGTCATTTGGAATAAATTATTGTTTATGCTGCGCCAATATTTTATCAAATCACTGCCTGCTACAATCAGTTTTGGGTTAGCCAGAAAATATAAGTCATTTAGCGCCAACAAATGTGACCAATGTCACCAACGTAAGACAAAGAGACATCTGTTTTGTACCTGGTCTTTGAACAGGAAGTCGGGGCGCTGATAGTGTCCTCTTGTCTGATTGGCTAATCACTTTCCCGTCGTTTGGGTAATTTGACGAGTGTCGCCGCCCGTCATTATATGACCGCAGACCCCACCATCCCACCAGAGACCGGCCACGGCAGCCGCGCAAATGGCACTCTGCCGGACACGACCGCACGTTTGCGGTCACATTTCAGCCGATCCTCGCCGGTAAAAATAAGTGAGCTGGCATTTACTGCGTCTGTTTCTGCGGTAAGTATGCCGTAGGACGTATGACAGCCGTTTGTTTCAGGTTGTGTTACTCAACGCAGCTAAGTGGTGGGATAAATCACCCGAGCAGGAGTAATGTATGGCGTTTGTTGGAAACATTTGCATCTGGAGGAAGACATACGATTTCGTTCTTGGAAATTATTCTTTCTTGCATTTCAATTGCCTCGCACGTTTTCCTGGAATGTTTGTGATCTCTCATGTCATGCTGGATGCCACAAATCAAATGGCGCCTATATGCAAATGCATGCTACAAATGCTTGGGTAAATGTTACTTTTGATTATTAATTAAAATTAGTGTTAACTGATGGCAAAAATACAATTTCTTAGAATAAACCATTTGGCAACGATTATGGACATTAAAGCCGCGCTACACTTACGTGACACATACAATTGTGGTTCACAATACAATAACATCGTCTGGTATGAGTTGGTTTGCTGCCATAGCTTAGCAGACAAGCAATCTCTCAGGTGGGGGGGGGGAGTGTTTTGTTTGTACACGGCTTTCAAATGCGAAAAAGGAGTAATATTTGGTGAAGACATTGCCTGTAAATGTGTGATTTATGGAGAGGCTTCTTGATTGATACTGGTATGCGTTGATAATATAAGAGGAGTATGCAAATTAAACTACGAGTGTATCCATTGTCAATGCAAATATGTCGAAGTCGATGTACCGATATGCTTTGCTGCTGCCTGTTATCTGTCATAATTGTCTTGATGTATGGACATTCCTCTGAAAGGTTTCTTTTGACATGTTTCTTTGTTGTTGTTTGTTGTGGCTGTACTGTTTCTAGTTTCTTTTTACTTGAGAGGGTTCTTTCTATTTTAAATTGTCTACGGTCTCATGCTGCTTGGTTATATTTGGTTTATTGTTTGGCGTTTTATAAGTGTACCTTTTCACAACATTAAATTAGGATCGAATTAAGAGTGGGTGGGGTGGGAAGGGTACAAAGGGTTATACCATTACCAACTATGAAACCACACTACTTCATCCGCCTTAGCTGTTGCTTGTGCATGTGGCTGCTTCTCCTTGGCTTCATGCTTGAATACAAAGAATCATCTACCCTCGTCTTGTGTAAGATAAAGTTGTATTGCCAACACTTCAAAAATGAAAATGTGTTATAACATGTCCAGTACAAGCCTTAATACCTGCCTTGCTGTTTACAAGAAAACCACATGCAACAACAACTGGCGAGCTGGAGACTCACATATAGGACAACTGTTCTGCAGCACGGCTCACAAATTTTGACAATGGTCTTACATTTGTCATTGGTCATACATGTTACTATTTTATGTAAAGCGCAGCTCAATTTTTTTCGATTGAAGGTTTCCGTAGTTTGTTCGAACCTTTCGAGTTAATACTTGGGGTATCAAGCAAGTTGCAAGTGGTGGCAAGTTTTCGACTCATCAGTCAGCACAGTCTGTCCGTCCGGTCTGTCCGTCCGGTCTGTCCGTCCGGTCTGTCCGTCCGGTCTGTCCGTCCGGTCTGTCCGTCCGGTCTGTCCGTCGGTCTGTCGGTCCGGTCTGTCGTCCGGTCTGTCGTCCGGTCTGTTCCGTCCTGTCTGTCCGCCCGGCGCGGCGCCCCGTTTGCCCGTCGGCTGGGTGTGTCGGCCCCGGAGTGCCGGCGGACCGACGCGGCCACAGGAGCGCCGCGGCGGACCGACGGACCGACGCGTCTGACACCGACGGAGGAGCGGCGCGGCGGACCGACGGACCTTGGCGGCTGACACCGACGGAGGAGCGGCGGCGCCGGCGGCAGCACCGTACAGGCCGAACAGCGCGCTGCGAAATCAATGAGCACCGTTCCCAGCGCGTCGGTCGACAAAATGGCAGCTCACGCTCGGTGGCTGCAGCCGGGCTCGGCACCCTCGCTAATTAGCTCAGCGACACATGTAATTCGCCTGGCGACGCCACGGAGCCGCGCGAGAGAGCCGCTACTGAGCTCGGGATGTGCCGGCACCGAGCCGGCACCGAGGTGGCACCGAGCCGCTACAGGACCGACATCGAGCCGGCACTGAGGCGGCACCGAGCAGCTACAGAAGCGACATCGAGCCGGCACCGAGGCGGTACATAGCCGCTACAGAACCGACACCGAGCCGGCACAGAAGCGGCACCGAGCCGCTACAGAAGCGACACCGAGCCGGTGATGTGACGGTGGGGACACTCGGAAAAGCCTAGGGGTGACGGGGTGACGGGGTGACGGGGCCTCTCTGCTGCGTCTTGTCGGATGGCTCAGTACAGTTCAGAGTCGTCAGGACGCCAACGATCGGGTGCAGGATATAGTAAGCTCAGTCAGTACGGATACGGGTCAGATACGGGTCAGATACGGGTCAGATACGGGTCAGATACGGGTCAGATACGGGTCAGATACGGGAGGCAGTGCAGCGTATTTAAGGGGGACCATGGCGGTCATTCCCCTGGTGCCGAAGGCGCGATCCAGAATATGTTGCATCCATTCGGCGACGTCACCATTTGTGTGTAAATTTTAAGATAATCAGGAACAAAGTTTCTTTACTGATACTGCATGTGATTTTATAAGTATTGACTATTACCTATGGATTTTGAATTACTAAATTGGGAATTGTGCTCTAAAGCATGTGTCCCCCCTGATGTGCACATGCCCCAGCATGTGCCCCTTGGCTGATTTATAAATACGCCACTGACGAGAGGCTTAATGATAACATTCTAAACACATTTTCCACAATACATAGTCTGATGCTCACTAATCTGACTTGAAATGGTATAATACATAACTGGCCTTTCAGGATGGAAGTAAATTTGAAATAAATGACGGTAGATACGGGATTTTCCTAAATTATCACACCATATTCTTCATAAATGCCAACAAAGCGCAAACTTTTTACACAAAATCACATACTTACAGAGACAGCATTTCTTTTTTAAAGCGCTGATAGCTGCAGTACTCAGATAATTTGCCAAATGCATTATCTTTTGCGGGTGACGGGTTTCTATGCTCATTAGGGAGACACTCAATATTAATTAGTGTCCAGTGTTTGTCGTTAGACGTTCATTTCAATCGAATATATTGACAGGTGTCATCGATCACAATTCACAGCCGAGAACCGCGTTCATTCTTCAATCATTGCGGTTCGTTTCAGAAGCAAACTGCAATCTTATTGGCAAAGTACAGTGTCATCGTATCTAAAACACCAGCGCAGCGCAGGGTCTAAAGCCATCCTGACTGTTCAAGGAAGTATTTCTACTCGAATGTCGAAACGTGTTTTTTCTTTTTCTCTTTGTGGTGTTGGTGTCAACCAGACTTGTGCCTGGATCCCAAAATTGGATCTGGGATCCCAGTGAATCACTCGGCATAACATGCATAAAGATCTTGAGTCCCAGTAGATCCGTCTGCGCAAAATGCTTGTGATCTCTATTTTGCGTATGCTATAGGTATGTACTATGTAGATGATTAGTGCATGCAAATTGCCTTGTACCTTTTAGCAAACACAGATATAGTTATGAATTATCCTATAAGATACAATTAGCAAAAAGAATGTACCTACTACTGTGCATGGATCCCGAAGCTGGACCTTGGATCCAAGTGGATTCCTCGGCATAAAATATTTCAGGATCTGGGATCTTTGTGGATCCCTCAGCTTATTGCGTATACTGGATCTGGTGTCTCATGTGGATCCCGGGACACAGGACACAGATATCCGGATCTCAGCTGGATTCCAGATCTAGGCACATGTCTGGTTACAACCAATTACATAGGGATAGTTTGCACCATTTTTGGTTAGTGAAGCACAGTCACTGTGGCCAATGTAACATTTGTTTTTAGCATTACAATCAGGGCATCAAAATATGTCGGGGTTCTATCATGAATCATGTACAAAACTGGTTATGGTGAAAATTTTACTATAAATGTTTGCTTGTTCGATCCTTCTATGCTTATCAATGTAAAATTTTGCATTTATCATCTGTGTTACTATGACTTGTTTTAAGATTGCTAATTAATGCTACGCTTAGACAGTTTTTTAGTATTGTCGTATCCCAGACAACGGTTGGTGCTGGATCGTATGGTACAGAAGATAAGGTCCTCGAGTTTTATTAAAGACGTATGTTCGGCCACATACGACACTAACAACATTACTTTTCTGGAGCGATGTTGAACAATTTCGGGACTGTTATACAGGCAAAACAATGATCGCATTACTTCCAGCTGGAAACAAAAGAAGTTTGCATTTTCGGTACTGTGTTGCCTAAATGACAAGGGGATTTTCGATAGACAAGTAGACTGAACCTTATATGCGGATTGGAGCACCTTTTGTTATAACACAATTTATGTGCTACAAACACGCCACAAAAAGGTAGCTTTCACAAAGATGAATGAGTTGAGTGGTAACACATTCAGATATTTGAATTAAGTCACAAATAGTAATACTAGTTGGATATTTAACGGCACATACACTGCTAAGAAATACACTCTCTTCATCAAAGACGAGACGGGCTACCACAAACAGCGTCTCGGCCGGGAGGGCGGCTGTTCCGAGCCTTCAGCCACCGACACCTGGACAGTGGACACCTGCTCCTGCTCTCCTCCCTGGACCCGCTCTCCTCACCTGGACCCGCTCTCCTCCCCTGGACCTGCTCTCCTCACCTGTTCCTGCTCTCCTCCCTGGACCCGCTCTCCTCACCTGGACCCGCTCTCCTCCCCTGGACCTGCTCTCCTCACCTGGACCCGCTCTCCTCACCTGGACCTGCTCTCCTCCCCAGGACCCGCTCTCTTCCCCTGAACCCGCTCTCCTCTGCTCTCCACAGCAGTAGCGGGCCAGGGATGCGCTCTCCACTGACTGTCTCCGGCGGCTGACTCGCACCAGATTTGCATGACAGGCAGCTGTTAGTGGCGAGCCCACGGCCGGCCCAGCACCGCAGCCGGCAGGCCGGGTCGGGGCGGGTTCCGGTCCCGACACCCCTCCCGCCCCTCTCCGCCCCTGCCCGGCCCTCTGATCGGCGCTGCAGCATCCCCGCAGCATCTCAGACGTCCTCGGGAACCGGCCCCGCCGCCGGCAGGGGAGGCTGCACCCGACAGACGGTGTCGTACCATACAAGGAAGTCAGCCTCCCATTTGGCGGCAGACACGGTGCATGGTAGCCATGGTGACCAACAGACTCCACATCAGCTGACCCGGCGGCAGGCCTTCACGAAAGGCCGCACACGAAACTGGGATAATCTCAGGGTGGCATTTTAAGTCGATGCTGACTGCTGAGTCCAGACAGAGCCAAACAGTCCAGCAGACACACACCAGACAACCAAGCAGGCCTGACAGTGATGATCCATGTGTCCGAATCATGGAGTAAAGCCATGGAGGGGATTTATGGATCGGTAACCCTCCGTCTGAGCCTTTGATTTCGGTGACAGCGCCGGCCACTTGGTTTCCTGTATGTCGTTCTATGATAAGCCGCGGTAGTTTCCTGTTTGTCGTTTGGTCGGCCACGGGCGGGGGGTTTCCAATCCATCTGTCATCCATGATAAAGCCAAGAAGTGGCCCGGGTTGCTGCCCGAGACGGTCGCTTCCATCTTGAGACTGCCGGTGACACCTGCTCGGTGACAGCGGTGACAGCGATGACAGTGGTGACAGCGATGACAGCGGTGACAGCGGTGACAGCAGTGACAGCAGTGACAGTGGCGGCAGTGGTGAAAGTGGTGACAGCGGTGACAGTGGTGACAGCAGTGACAGCAGTGACAGCAGTTACAGCAGTGACAGCGGTGACAGTGGTGAAAGTGGTGACAGTGGTGACAACGATGACAGTGGTGGCAGCGATGACAGCAGTGACAGCAGTGACAGCAGTGACAGCAGTGACAGCAGTGACAGCAGTGACAGCAGTTACAGCAGTGACAGTGGCGGCAGTGGTGACAGTGGTGACAGTGGTGACAGCGGATGCACCGGCAGCGGCGGCTACAGCTGCGATATCGGCGAGCTATAGCCTCGTCAAAAGGGAGGCAGAGGAGCCGGACCCCGGTACCTGCCAGACACCGGCCGGGCCCCGGGGCCGGGTCCTGCCGGTGGCACCCACACCGGTAATTAACCACCGCTCATAATGGCGCGCTGCGGCCTCTGTGACGCGCTGGCGGCGAGAGCGGCGCGCGTCAGACATGTCGACGCGTCGTAATTGCGGCGCGCTGCGTCTCAATCGCCGGCGATCGGTCAGCGGCGGTGGCGCATTAATTGCTGCGTGGGACGACCGGTGGCAGCTGGCGGAGAGCGATGACACCTGCTGGAGTGTGATGTCGCACCGAGACCCGATGACACTGCTTGGTTGTGATGGTCCCGGACCGAGACCGATATAACACTGCTGGGTTGATGGTCCCTACCTTTGATTGACCGTCATTGAAACATGCTGGGTGTGATGGTCCTCACCGGACCGATGACATCTCGCTTTGTGTGGATAAGCGTGTACCATAGTGTCACCCGATACGATGACGGAGCTGCTGGGTTGAGGGGTGTCCCCACCGAGACGATGACACTGCTGGGGGATTGGTCCCACCGGACCTGATGACACTGCTGGTGTATGGTCCTACCGAGATCGATGACACTTGCTGGTGTGATGGTCCACCGAGACCGATGACACAGCTTGGTGTGTGGTCCACCACCGATACCGAGACTAGCTGGTGTGATGGTCCCACCGAGACCGATGACACTGCTGGTGTGATGGTCCCACCGAGACCGATGACGCTGCTGGTGTGATGGTCCCACCAATACCGATGACGCTGTTGGTGTGATTGTCCCACCGAGACCGATGGCACTGCTGGTGTGATGGTCCCACCGAGACCGATGACACTGCTGGTGTGATGGTACCACCGAGACCGATGACACTGCTGGTGTGATGGTCCCACCGAGACCGATGGCACTGCTGGTGTGAGGTCCCACCGAGACCGATGACACTGCTGTGCCGGCCGCCCCGTGTGATGGTCCCACTGAGACCGATGGCGCTGCTGTGCCGGCCGCCCCGTGTGATGGTCCCACCGAGGGCGACACGGCACACCTGTTATTAGCCGATCTCGCGGCCTGGCCACGGTGTCGTCTCTGCATGATAGACGACGTAATGACGCCAGTGTCGATCATCAGACCTACTTACCATGACACCCGAGTCAAATCAAACCACGACCGAAATCAAACACCCAAATCAAAGGTGATTGGAGTAGTAGTATTAAATTAACGTCGTTACGCACAAGTTTGACATGACATATGAGACATTGTCATACTCAAATCCATGCGTTGTAACAAATAAGCAGCTTCCCTAGCTCAGAGTTACTTATAGGTAGTAGGCACACTGGCTGACCATAAACGCTTAGTCCTGTCTTGAGAATACCCGCCCCCTCCTAAAACACATTTAATTTATACTGCTGAGGTTTTTACGTTTTATTTTTAAGTTTATTAATTTTCAGCTTTATTTGATACAGCTGCATCTTTAGAACTAATGCACGGTCGCGTATGTCTAAAGCCGATGGCACAGCCCCCATCAAGTCTTATGTTGTCGTTGCGCCCATACCGGGGCGTCCCGGCTCCAGCGGCTACAGGGGCGCCTACAGGGGCGCCACGTCAACAATGGTACTGACAAATGAGCGTTTCGGGTGACATCTCACATATCACACGGAGGGTATTTGCCTGTACGGGCGCTTATTGTCCACTTTATAAGGCACCGATTCCGCTCAATGGGGGTGACATTTGTCTCTAGGGGTACCTAATGTCTGACTTTCAGGACGTATTTCCTGTCCCTAGGGCGCAATTTACTTCTAGGAATAGTCATAGCCCTATGCCCAAGAGCACCTGTACTGTTCGTGGGCACAAACTGCATATACAAAACGTATGGGTGCGCCTTCAGCGCCAGTCAAATATTGGTAGGACATTGAGTCACTCCGTCTCACATGTCGAGGCGGCTATACGCCTATCATGGGCACTTATTGTCCGGTAAGACCTTTTTAGATCCCTATCTCAAGGCCCTGAGGTTTGAAGCCACACTAGATTATCTTTTAACTCTGGATCTTGAACATCTAAAAATGTAGGCTTATCATACAGCTTATGTAACTATTTTGTAATGACACTGGAGGAAGTGGATTGACAGCAGCAATTGCATAGATAATACGGAATAACTGGTTTTTCCTTGTCAAAAATATAATCCATGAAGTCCATGAATACACATTTTAGTAGCATATAAATTGGATGGTTGCAATGAGCATCATTATGATTATGTTTGTAAAAGCCATATTTAAATAGCCTATGAAATAGTCTGCCTTTAAATGCCTATCAAAAACAATATATAACATATATGTTATGTTATATATAGAACATTTCTCAGGAAAAACCTCATCATTTTGTAGATATATTATAAAACCGGAAAAAAAATATAAGATAACTAAGTATGGATATGGACGATATCCAAATCAAATTTCAATGCATTATCTATTTTTTGCCTGCCATATTTCTCTCTAAGTATAAGCATATGATGGACCACCTCAGTGACCAGCTACAGATAAATAAGAGCCAATGCCGTAATTCTGAGACAGAACTGCTCTAAACTTTGTATTTCGATTATGATAACTTTCAAATTTGACCTTTTGTCACCAGAAGTTGACAAGAGGGACAATTTTGAGTACTAAGTTGTGAAAATAGCTAGTCATATTGAACGTTAAGTGTAAATAACCCATCAAAAATGCATTGCGTGACTTTTGCAGACCTCTTGCGAATAGTGACCCTTTTGTGACATGACTTTCTTGACCTTTGTTTACAATTTTACTTTTGCTTATGCAGGAGATGCGTTATACCTTCGAGAGCACTTTATGCGATAACAGTCGCAATCTAAGCCTTTGAATGAAGGGTGTGGCCCAAGAACTAAAATACCTCAATGTTTATCTTTGACCTGATCGTGACCTGAGATGTGACCTTATTTTTAAAAGTTCACATATGCTTTGGATGCGTCTCATCGAGAACTTTCGATTGCCACCTTGTGCGTCTCGCTGAGATTATTGGTTCGCGAGAGAACGAGGGGGCAGAATATGCCCCCCAGTGGGTGTTTGGGTGAATATACTCCAGCAGGTCGCGGAATAAAATACCCAATAACAAACTACTGTGAAGGTAGACAGAAGGTTATCTAGTTATTTGTACATTACCTGCTTTCCTATCTTAATCATTAACAGTCTTTTAATGTTTCAATCCAGCATATTCTAATTAATGGAAAGTGAACGCACCTACGTTTGGTTTTTACTAAATTTAAAAGATGTCCTTGATATTTTACTTTTTTATCTGTTTAGTATGTATCCCTATTGACTTCGTGGCACATTTGAAATTAATTAAATGCTAGTCGGAGTCTTCAATTTGTACTGGGTACAGTACCCAGTAAAAATTGAGGGTTTAAAATTGCTGGTTTTGGTGTGCCCAGTGTACCCAGTGGTGGTTACGCCCATGCACTTTCTCTAGACATATATTACACGCAAACGACGGTTCATCTCACCACCCTGGCACATCACATTTACTTGCTGACCTGACCTGACCTCGTCTGCCAGGTGCGGGGCCGTCTGTTGAATGCTTACGGCTGCTCGGCGGGCTGTTGGCAGGATTGACACTTTTTATCCGTTATTTAAATATTTTCCTTACATCTGGTATAGATTTTTACCGAAATGATATGGAAAAAATGTCTTGCACTCAGACTTTAGTGTGAGCATGTGCCCAATAATCCTTGACAATAATCATACATTGAAGAAAAAGGTCCCCCAATTATAAGTTTTTTTTGGCAACCAAGACAACCTAGATAGTGACTGCATCCTTGATTTTTTATAAATAAATTGACATAAGTAGTTCATTTATTTTCAACCTCAGGAGTTTTGTATAATTTTGTCTTTGGCTTGGCTGTATATCATAACTACAATATAAAAGCTTCTCAATAAAAACACATCACTTTTCCAAAACAACCAACAAATAGTCGAACAAATGATAATTAAATCAGAGGTTCATGAATGCACCAAACGGCGACCTATTTAGTGTCCGTGCTTTGGTTGCCTTCAAAGGAACAATGCCTTCAAAAGAAATAAAAACGTCATAAATGTCACGCCAGATATAGAGAAGTTACCACATTCCGCCACCACACAAGTCGCCACATACAATTTTTTAAATATGTATTCTTATATATGGTGACGAACGGCAACTTATCTGTTTACGTTCGTCGTGCCATATCAGCCATATTATATTAAACAATTTCAGTATATTACACGTATATGACTCAATTTCAAAAAGCTATCGAAGTTAAAAACTTGTTAATTCATTTGTAATTGAAACGCGATCACTTTCATACCAAACATGTGTCATAAGAATAAGATAATGCAGAAAAATAAACCAAAAGTATAATACTTTCCCTTTAAGGTAAGATTGATCTCAGAATGGCACATGTTATAGTGTGAAATCAAGCTTAGGTGAAGCATGGCTCACATATAACTTTGTAAACTCCTGCTTCTTGGATGAGCCATAGATTTATGTTCTAGACAGGCTTGTTATTCATTCAATTTTCTGGGAACGAGTCAATCATGATTCATTTTGGAATCTGAACGCTTTGATCACCGTTCAATTCACGAATACAAATTTTATATTTTTCAGATTAAAAATTAAAACAAGTATTTTAATCTGTTCACGTTTGATTCAGCATTTTGATATTATGTGTGGTGAATTTATGTCAACTCCATACAAATGGAAACATACATATAATTTGTATATGACCATTCAAACATTATCACAGCAATACTATATAATTAAAAATGAATGTAGCCACTGGGACTGCATGTAGTTGCACAATTTACCAGTGTACTTTAATCGTTAAGAATATCTAAATACTTCGATCAAATCAGCCTTGATTAGGTGGGGTTTTAGATTCAATCACGAATAATGAGTAAAAACAAATTGTGTTTATTTGTTTATTTTTCAATAAATTTTGATTGAACGATTCCAATCGATTCAAACAGTGTTGAATCAATAACAAGTCTGGTTCTAGATAAATTATATTTACTTTTGGTATTCAATTAATAATTCACATGGTAGTCATTACGTCGTGTTATATTTTATATTGGTTTTATAAGATAACTTAAGAAAATTAAAAGAAAAGTCGACACTTTTGCCGATATATAAATATATATATATAATATTATTATATTATATAATATAATATATACTGTATATCAATATCATATGACATCCGCTGAAAACAGAAAACTTTTATACAAAAAATGACCGAAACAGAAATCCAACAGAACGGCAAAACGATGGATAACGAAACGAACTTCGATAGAAGGCCTTGATGTAATAGCACGAACATTAGAGAAGTCGACAGTCAAGTCGCAAAACAAACACCGGGAACGAAATTCAAGAAATGTTGGAGAGCCCCCAGAAACAGTCATGAAAGACTAAGTGAACACGTGATAGAGCAGGGACGTGGTATACATCAAAATTGTAGTATACGAAATACCTTGTAAGGGGTGCGACAAAAGTTATGTAGGGGAAACAGGAAAGGGGGTTAATATAAGGTTGAAAGAGCATTGCAGCGACGTCAAGTTTCATCGTGTTTCAAATGCCATTGTCTTACATATCGAAAAGTATGATCATCTTTCCGACTGGGATGGAACTAGGATAATAGAAAAGAATGTTAGAAAACAAACAAGAAAAGTATTAGAGGCGGCTCACATCATAACTCGAAACACATTTAATTCTAGGGGTGGATTTATTACATGTCATCGACGGCAGCGAAATGGCCGGTGCATAAATAGAAGACCACGTGACTTCACAAGCTAGATGTTTTCTGACGGTTATTGCAGTGTCTTCATGTTTTGCTAAACATTGTCTCATATGTATCTGCACAGTGATCCAAAGGATTCATTGAAACCGAAAGCTTTGTGTATTTAGATATATTTATGATATAATAGTTTTTCTGTTCACCATACATATATCCAATTGTCATGGATGCTATACAACACACACACACAATATATATATATATATATATATATATATATATATATATATTTGAACTGTCTAGACTTCATTGACATAATTAATCATACAAAATATTAAATTGATAAAACATGTTATGATTCACATGTTTTGACATCTAACAGCAGCTTACTGACTAATGCCATTGGCATCAGCTGTTCTTATCTGCCAATCAGCTCTCAGTTCTGTTTGTCGAGCTGCAATGTCGCCTTGCCTAACGTTCTTAAAACGCAGATCAGATAACTCAAGCTAAACACTGGACGCAGACAGCTCAGACCAGCAAGCACCTCCGACCCAAGTGCTCCGACCGGAAATTGCACGTCAGTCCCGTCCCTCCCCGAGTCGCTCCTTCTCAGGTCGACAGCCGCCGCCTTCGCTAGCCCGGTCGCTGAACCCTTTCGGCGCGACGCAAAAATCAATGCAAAATTCGTCGTCATGGCAACGCTTCACACAATTACTGATAATGACTACGGCGTCGCGCGCCCCGCCTGACTTTTCTGGCTCGTCAATTTGGCAACGGCGCGGCAGTTCGCTGATTTGTGGACAAAAGCGGCGCCGCGTCGCAAAAAGCGTCGGTAATTGCGGCGGCTTGCAGGGGTGTGTTTTTGACGGAGCGTGGGTCGGCCATAGGCCGGTGGATGGCGCGGGGGAGGGGCGACCGTCACCGTGCCGAGCTGAACGACACGCTCCCACGGTCCGTGGACGCACCGCGGTCAAAATGTCCGCCACACTGAGCTGCTGGTCCTGCTGCAGTTCTGCTGGGTGAGCTGGCTAGGTGTCCACCTGCGATGTGTCAGCACAATCAGCTCCTCTTCGGTCTGATTTCTCCTCAGAACCTGAGAACAGGAAATGCTTTTATGAACAAATCGCATTTTGTCGAGAAATTCACATTGTTTTTTTAATGAGCTTTTTTGCCTTCTGCTTTTTCATAAATGTTAATACCCGAACATTTTCAACATGTTTTGAAATAATACAATGACAATATTTTATAGATTTTGTAGATTTTATTCCAGATATTCGTAATTTACGTATGAAAATAAATCGTAGTGTAATTGTTGCTGTGATGTTAACATTCAGTTTAAGGTAGGTACATATAAATGGCTGTGACGATGATAGACAATATTACAATCATTACCAGGAAATGGAAATGTAATAGTGTTAAATTGGCTATCTTTTGCCAAATAATATGCTTGCATTGCCAAATAATATGCTTGCACTGCTTGCATTGCCAAATAATATGCTTGCATTGCTTTTTGCATTGCTAATAAGAGAAACAATAGTCATTAAAATACGGGTGATTGTATAACGCTTGCAGTGCCGAACATGTAGAGCATACTGAAGATGCATCGTTGCATTACATTCCCATAACTAGACTGACGAGGAACATTGACGTGCTCGAAAGCTTCTAGTGATAAAAAACTAAACTGGTACCGAACTACATAAGTTTAACAAATTATATATTCATAATATTTAATCACATTTATATAAAAATTGTCATAGTCTTTCCAAATGGAAATCTATGATGACGATCTAGTTTCTCGTAAGGCCTGAAGCAGTGAAAAAGAAAAAGAAATTATGACATTATCACGATTTTCATAAGGCCCAATGCCGATCCCGGACGTCTTGCGACTGCAAATATGATTGGTACAACAGTTCGTGGCATGCGACAAACAAGATGGATGCAATAGTTACCCACAAATAAATGTTCCATGTTCAAATAAAACAACATTGTATTATTATATAATATAGCATCTGCCTCAAAACAGCATTAACATTTCAAGTTATCGAACGACGAAGCGTACCAAAAGCGATCTGTAGAGGCTATTAACGGTTGAAGTAGCATGATCCGGTCACCCAAAGTGTTTACTTTCAACAAATTTTGAAGGAAGATTTTTCGGTTAAAGGGACTGTCCAACCTTCAAAAAATGCGTCAAATGTACTCGTTTGTAGTGCAAAAATATGAAGTGATGCTGCTGAACACGTTATGACATTTGTTTCTCAACGAACAGTGCTCAATTTAATAAAATTCGTTTTAATATTTGAGCTGATGACGTCGTGTGGAAGCGATTTTTTGGGAAAAAAGAAAACCTTCACGCTGTTATAGTAGGACTAGTGTATGGGCTAATGTTAAGGCCAAAGGTAAAAACAAGTCGACTGTAATCAATTTAGCAAAGAGAGACTAACCGACATCGCTCACGGCCACCATTCAACATCCTTGGGGGGCTTGGCGAATGTTACAGATTGCAAATCAAACTTGATTTCTTTGTTGATTCGACCTCGAGTGGTTGTTTTAACTTACTGGGGGCCTAATAGTGGTCTCATAGATTTCAATGCCAATGTTTACACGAGTCGACACACGCACGAGCAGAACGAGGCTGCTATACTCTAACGCAAATCTTTAACTGTAAGGTGTGAGACACGATCTCGATGTAAGGTATGTTGTACAGAATAACTTCTATCGTTAAAATTGCCATGACTTTTAGGACAATACCTACATTTATAAAGGACACACGTTTCGTGTTTTGCCACTGGGCTGGCCACTTTCGCTCACCATGTCACGACGAGAAAGACAGTTAAGGTGAGCTCAACCATGTGAGTTTGACGCCAATCACTAGAGGAGATAGAGCGTAGCTACTTAGTGCGATCTGCGTATCTCGATGCCGTAGTTTACAGATGGTACATAACGTTCTGCACAATCGAATGCTCTCTCTGCATATGTTGTCATTCCGATGAGCAATGGTCGCCTACTGTTCAGACAGTTGCAACTCGTCGATATTATCGAATAATCACATTTTCTTCCCAATAAGTCAAGACGTTATAGGTAGTTTCAAATTTCCTACTCCAGCGCACCTTGCAATCCAAATCACTGGTTGCTCCCAAAACATTAACAGACAGTCCAGACGAACTGATAACGAACAGAAGGACTAATGAGCGATATCGTCATCCCTTCAATGACAGTGTCTTGGCTATCTATCATTGACCATTCGGTCAACAGCTTTGCTTTTCAAAACATTTTTCGGATTAGCGATGGAAAGTGATTTAGATAGAGAACGTTTATTAACACGCAAAGCAACATATCTTTTCTAAATCCTACCAGATACTAAATCCAGATCCTAAATCCTACCTGATTCAGAGACTTCTCGTCTCCGTCATCAGGGAGTGCAAAATATGGAAAGCAAGACACTAAATCACATTATAGTTAAGCGCAATTCCAACGCATAATTCAAACAATATATATAATATCGTATATAATACCGCATACGATATTACAATGTCGTTGGAACTATACGTTTTACTATGTGATTTTCTGTCTTCTTTTTCATGTTTTCGTTCCCTGATCACGGAGACAAGAGGTCTCTGAAACCGATAGGATTTAAAAAGATATGTTGTTCTGCATTTCAATAAACGTTCTCTATCTAATTACCAAAGCCACGAACAGTACCGTCAATACTTACAATGGTAAATTAGGTTGGCAAAGAACGCTTCAACGTGCGAGAGGTTAAATAGCTACCGGTTGTGCTAGCATGCTTTTTAAACCAGCTCACGATTATTTTCTCGACTTGTGTCCGAAAAATAAATACATAAATCGTCGCGTAAATCGTCAGCGTATTCGCTTGCAATGGACCATTACTCGATTGGTGGCATACTGCTAGATATATTTCAATGAACTTCTTACAACATTCATCTTTCATGATAATCAAGGTCAGAGGTACAAAAATGAGCATCATTGTTAATACAGTATAAACAAGACTTAAAGACTATTGCGTTTGTTTCGCATATGATAAGAGAGCCTTGTAAATCATATGAGGTTTCAAAAATCCTCGCAGGAGCGAAATTTTCATATCCAGTGTCTTTTTCTCCGTGCTATTGAGATGACTAGGCGGGGTAGATTCGTGAGACATTAGATGGTAGGTATAGCTAGAAGCAGCTCCCGCATATACAGGCCTCGGGAAGACCTGAAGATTACAATGGCTATTGCAAATATTCCAACCGTGCTCGGAAAAGTCAGAGAAAAGGTAATTATATCAAAAATGAAAAATTAATTGGCCAATGGTGACTAAAACATGCGTAATTCATAATTCTGAATACAGCATTCATATATTTAGACTTAAAGTTGAAGGAGGTGGTGGCTGACAGCTCTCCAGATCGTTTCGCAATGCGGGTGCGATCCGGACTACAACCAAGCGAACACCATACTGACAAATCAGTATGGGAGGCTGGGGAACGCCAAAAACCTTCTGTTTGATCCTTGCAGCGGACAGACATATCACTCTACAGAGTATCTACACATATCATTGGCAAGCCAAATCACTTGGCTAATACAAAAAGGTTGGTCATTTTAGCCATCAGATATATTTCAGCTGTTACAAAGCAAAATGTCTGACAAGTTAAATTTCTGTTTTGCCCCGAAATTGCGGGTAATACTGATTGACTAATGAGTAGTCAAAGAAGCTTCGCTGTTACTTCGAACTTAAGGTTTTGGGCTTTAATCGCTTCTATCGATTACAATCCGATTGCAAGCAGTCGCAGACAAAAATCAAAAATGTTATACAACGTTACAAACGCAGCTCGGTATTTGAAACCACATATTTTTACTTCGTATATGCAAGTGCTGAAACTATAGTTGTATTTTTTAAGGATGCCATTCCAGAGAAAATGTTTATGGAAAACAATGTTCTTTCAAAATAGCAATTTGTCATGACCAAGACCAAATTTTGGGAACGTCAAAATTTGTCATTGCTATTTCGACTTTGCCCTGGAAGACATGCCTTAATATATTGCTGTCGAGAGCTTAAACATGGGGCCAAATCTAATAATTTCATATACGGGTTATTCTTATACGTTGCAAATGGAGACGTAATTATTCATAGTCGTTTTCACGATCGATTATTTTGCAAGAAACGTTTTAAACCATTTTAAAATGTTTTAAAACATTTCGCGCAAATTAATCCATCGTGAAAATGGCTAATATCCAAATATGATGCACCAAGGCAGTTATAGTCCTCCTCTAAAATAGCAGCCTATTGATTTTTGCTTACCCTTAAAACCGCTCCAACCACGCTGCATCTCAGTAGATGGCAGCACAGGCGCGATTTCGGCAGCAACGCACCATTTCTAGCTAAGCCTTTTGGAACAGAAACCGGTACCTCTCACGCGTTTAAGCGTAATTTACATTTCCGTAACTCGGCGTTCCACCAGCATCCCGTACGCTTGTAAAGAGATTCTTCTGCTTCTGATGCTGGCGTATGTTTCAGTGGGTTCATGGATTCAATGGGTTGGCGTTGGGGTGAGTTCATAGGTTCAAGCCAGACTGAGATCCCTCCTGATACACAAACAATATTGTGACTGTTATCGGTCCTACCCTTACAGTACCATAACACTGTGCAAAGGCAGACAGTGCACTGTGGTGTGACGGTGTCCGCTCTCGTTCTCAGGTGACAGGGGACGACCTGGGTGAGGGATGTCCCGTACTCCGGTCTCGTCATACTTTTGTGACCGATTTTTATCCTGGACAGCGGAACGGCCAGGATCCGGTATAGCCAAGTGCCGGCTCGCAGAGTTTCGCAGCCTGCAGTCCGGCCGGGCGCGGCCACTGACCCCGGCTACTTGGAGAACGAGTGGGGTGCTTATTGTACTGCTTTAGACACAGTCTCTAACAAGTCTTACATGAGCAATTTATCAGCGCATTTTTTCCAGGTTTATTCCATGTGCCTTCATATTTGGGTGGATTTGATACAAACGTAAATGTCAACATTTCTTAAATATGCATGTATTTAAATGCATACAACAGTAATTCACATTTTCAATGGAAGAAACGTAAAAATGTAATAAGTGAGCGTTCTTAAAATATGAATGCGCAGTTCAGCATGTTTTTTAATCGTTTTAATGTTTATTGTGTATACATAATGAAATAAGTTTTACAAAGAAACATTCGGATATACAATACGCACAATAACGTGTTTTGCACCGCGCGCAATATATACAAGTAAACGTTTAAGCGACATATATCTTATGATTATTTTTAAGAATATCTTTTCTTATGGATGTCAAATGTGCAAAGAAAACATAATTCCTTAGATCTAATGTTAGCGATAAAGCATTTCGACCATGGTCATGAGGTGCTCGGAGCAATGCATGTGAATTGTGCGTTTAGTAAATAGTAGGTAGAGTTGAAGTTATTTTTCAACTAGACCCAGACTAGCTTTACAATTATTTGGTTTTCGGTTTTGCATTGAATTACACAATTAATAAATTCATAGATTCATGAATGAGTTCAAGAAGCAAAATCAAACTCCTGACACACAAATAAACGATATGCATCAGCACACACGAATGATAAGACGAAAATGGGCATCAGTCCATGCCAAGCCTCACAGATAAGACGCCTTGACGGGAATATGCAGGGCAAATAGGAATTCAATTACTCTTACACGTGACTATTTTCTTGAACATTGCTTAAAATGTAGAAATAAAACATCAGTTTATAGCGGAAGGTTTTCACAAATAAAAACAGAAGACAACACAGACATGGATCACCGTATCCGATTACATGGATCTGGAACACGGACAGACTACGAGCTTGTATAAATTTTTAAAAATGTCGAGATTCCACTGCGATATTAGGTCTTATTAATACATATATTGGCACGGGATCGACCAATAACCCATATCCATCTTTCTAGTTTTGTGCGGAGATCTTACGGTTTCATTGAAAATATTTATAACATCTTAAATTCATAATTGTAAACAACTGTTTATGTTTGGTTAATTGTAGTGGTGCCAATCGGTGCAAACTTTTTCGGAAATCCGAATTTGTCCGAACACCGATTTGGCTTTCGGACGACAAAAGCACTTATTTATTTGGACATTCTTCGTGACATCCCAGCATGCCCAGTGGAAGGCTTGTTCGTAAATCACTTAGTTACTTTTATTCAATAAAATATTGTTCTGTATTAAGAGTGCACTTTTCAGGCTTGTGGACTACCCGCCCTGACCCGCGACAAAACCCCGTTTAAACTACCCTAATTAAATCCACCACAGCCGCTTTACCATGTATATGCTGCCAAACCAGCGAAAACCCCAAACAAATTCGCCGCTACTTTTAGAAAAGATTTTAAGATAAAAACAAACACTTTGCTATGAGTGGAAAGTGAGCAACTTTATAATAACCCATAAGGCGTATTAAAACTACAAATAAGACTACTAAAAGACAGTTCCTCACCAAATTATAAAATTTTCAAATTTCTAAACTAAGAGACGTATATGTGGTGATCTGAAAACCTGGACAAACACGAGTATATGAGAGCGTCAAAGTTATAGTGCTCAATCGAACTAACTCATGGCTATGGCTAGCTTCACCAGTTCACACACCACATACCTCAAAAGCCCAAAATATCAGAGGCTTGTGCGCCCTGTACATAGATTTGTTCGTCGCTAGTAATACAGAAAAGCTAAGCCATTATCTTTCAAGCCGAAAGAAGAGAAGCAGGGTCCAGGCCCACGCGTGTGAGTGCTGATTCTGCAGACTACTCATAAATTCATTGCCTTCTGGAACAATATTGGGAAAACTGATGCGTTTATGGGTACATCAGCGTAAAATTATTGTGTTTGCCTGTTCTGGTATGACCCAACCATTTCAACATACATTGACAATTGATTTAAATGGTCTATTGATTCAAGCCTTATCAAAAAATAATATCTTGAGTGACATATGATTGAAAGTATAATATAAGATTCATATGTGTTTTCAAAGGTACAGCGCCATCCCAACTTAGTGAACACAGACCGCATGATAAAGATCGACCATCCCGCGTAGTAACAACAACCAAACAAGCCTACGCTTGACCATGGCGTTAATTACCACTGATTTACAACGTCTCTGAAATGATCGAGTCACAAATGGCGTTGGTTCCTGCAGATCAGCTGTATTGATTAAAATAGTATAATATCATAATTCTTGGTAGTAAGAATACTAGATAAATTTAAACCGGAAAACAAATAAACAGAAATAGACAATATATTTTGCTTTTCAGCCATCTTTTCATACTCTTTGGGTGTTAACGAGGGAAACATGTTTATATTTCTCATACACCAAATCCCAAGTTGCCATAATATCTAGTTTAAATATTTATTTTCTAACGTTTCCTGACTTCCAGATCTCATGCGCAAAAACACGTTTTGTGGTGTTCTTTAACAATTGCGCACAAATTATTGCACGATGTGATACGTTGCTCCTCGTTTAAATTGTGCGCTAATGCTCATTGCCCCTTACGTCTACTAAAAGACATCTATCGTATCTCACAACATTGTGTCCAGTCAGCATATTGAACACTGTAAGGTAACTCCCGTCTCATGTTGCGCCAAACTTGCGTATCTCCATGCTATCTAATTCATAGGAAGGTAATTATATGAACAGTGAAGGTGTTTATGGGGCGTGTGGTGGTTGTTGCTGTTATTTCATAATTTTAGGTCAGGCCAAGATTTTTCGAAGATTGGTATAATTTGACGCCATAACTTGCTGCCTTTCACGATCTGCGGCCCCATATATGACTAATTTCATGTTTCATAACGTTTTGTGCATAGGCCCTTTGATCAGGAACATTGAAACGTCAAGTGAAGTGGTGGCCTTTGTTGTTTGAAGTGGTGGTGTTGTTGTCATATTCGGAGGAAATGGGTGATTAACAACGGTATCTATTTGGTTAGATAGATTTATAGATGTTTGACTGAGTTGAGTACCGATTCTTTGAATCGTATCAAGCTTGATCCATCCAAATTCAAGGGAACGTTATGCTCTGAAGTAGTATGCGTATCAATGTAGGTATTAAGTAAGAAGTTTTTCATTCTCCAGGGGGCATCTCAACAATTGTGATCAATGTGATTGAGTCATGGTCCAATACCTCTGTTCTTTATATAAATGCTATATCTCTCGATGACTGTTGGCTTCGAATATCCTGACTTGTTGCGTTATTTTATACACTCACGAGTTCGCCCTATATTTTGTGTATAATTGGGAGATGATGCGACTGGATTATTTCCCATTCCGTATCATACATTTGTTCTGCTTCGGACAAATTTCGGACATAACAATGATCTTCAGACAGTTTCGGACGGACAGCTGGTCATGGTCTTGGACATCGGTCGGACATTGGACAAATATTTTCTGAAACTGGCACCACTAGTTAATTGTGATATGACTACTGACTAGTAATTGGGAAAAGCCAGGTGTTCATGCTATACCTCTTTGTACCAAAACAAAAAATGCTATACCTCTTTGTACTCTTTGTACCATTGTACCAAAAATCAGAACCTGCTGTCGTAGGAACATACAGGATCCAAGTTCCGAGCATAGATCATAGATCACTTTGATTTGAGAACATGTAGATGCTCTTCGAAAGTCTATCACATGATCCTGTGGGATGGGACCTGATATTGGTTGTCGAATTTCACCGATAAATAAACAAGTGCAAAATATCCATAGCTGTATTCTATCATGAGATCCCGTAGGGCCTCAGTTGGAAAATTGGAGTTCGTGAAGAGATCTTGTATCTGGGATATGTCTTTGAGATCCATGCGCAAATCCTGCAGAAGCCGAATGAGCATGGGTTTTCACCACCACGATCTGAGTAACAATGTGCCATCTAGCTGAAGCGGATCTCACTTATCCTGTATGCATTGGCTAAGGCATGCAAATGATTAAATAGCCACACATTCTTACAAAGTCTGACTGGACAATGGACATGCCTGCCGTTCCGCGGCCCTCATCGCGGACTGGCCATGACTAGCATCTCAGTATTGTCTCCTGTCCCTGATGCGAGCTATCACGGTGCAAAGGAAGGGTTTGATTCTGAAATACATTTTGTTGGAGGTTTTCCGTAACAGTGCCAGATAAACTGCACAACGTATGCAGAACCTGATTATGAGAGAACTCCTTCTCATTTTTAGATGGACGTGATTGAGGGTTGAGGCTGCTTTCCTCAAACTCATCGGCAAACAGACATGGAGCTCACCGGTTAACTGACATTGAAGCTCACGGGACAACTGACATTGAAACTCACGGGACAACTGACATTGAAACTCACTGGACAACGACTTTGAAACTCACCGGACAACGACTTTGAAACTCACGGGACAACGACATTTAAACTCACCGGACAACGACATTGAAACTCACCGGACAACGACATTGAAACTCACCGGACAACGACATTGAAACTCACCGGACAACGACATTAAAACTCACCGGACAACTGACATTGAATCTCACCAGGCATCAAACATGGAGCTTACTAGAGAGCTGACAGTGAGCCCATCGGACAACAGTGGAACTCACCGGGCCAGTGTATCTTATGACCAGTGTATCTTCCCAGCTCCCACGAAAACCTCCGACAATGTACACCAGACTGGCCATGTCATCGGCGATAATTCCGCCTCAGCTCCCGACACCTCCAGCACCACTGAGTACTGATTACTGGCACCCACAGTACCTCTGAGTACTGCACCCACAGTACCACTGAGTACTGACACCTCCCGCCGTGCACACTTCTGTCACCACTGACCCGTCCCGCCCTGCCGTCTCACTCTGAGCGGTGCACTGTAACATTGTGCCACACTCGTCTGACACCCCGCAGGACACTGAGACGGCCATGAGAGGACATCCCTGGCCGCGACCCGTGCCGACCAGCGCCGCTGGATCACATTCATCACCACCCCAGACAGCCGGGTCGGGCCGGCGCCGGCGGCGCCGGTCACATTTTTACAGACAGCATTGAGCCGGCTGGCTGGCTCTGTCAGGGTCTGTGTGGCGCTGCAGCTGCCGTGCCGCTGCGCTGTGTGTGTGAGAGAGAGAGAGAGAGCTGCACCGCCCAGCTCTAATTACCGCCAGAGACGCCGAGCTGTGTTTTTGTGCGGCACGGGTGCCGGGTCGCCATTGTGCCGCCGGCGGGCCGCGGACAGGGCCGGGTGCCCTCCCTCCCGCCGCCGCCGCCGCCGCCCGGTGAGCACAGAAGCGTCAACAAAAATCACGGCCGGACAAAAAACAGGGCGCGGCGGCGGGTCGGGTGTGGGTCTGCTGCCGACAGCTCTCCCAGCGGCATCGGCAGGCAGTTCGGTGGCCTTGTATGTACCGTGGTCCAGCTGGCAGAACAGGGCTGCAGCCAACGCGACAGAGCTGCAGCCATGGTCGTCATCAGACACGGAGTGACGGAGCTGTCTGCTCTGCTTCTGGGCGCATGGCGCTGAAATACTGTTAGATTTCGGTTAAATGGATGCTCAAGTTTCTTTGTTTGAGTGCATTATAATATTAAATTTGGCAGTCGCTAGGTCCCACTTTCCAAAGAAAATAGGATAGAGGGGAATAAACCACACTGAACGGCCAGTCAGATGCTAAACAAATAGTAATCGCCCACAGATGACTCCTGAAGTTAACATAATACACGAGACCCTGAGATGAATACTAATACAAACAGAAGTTTGCAATCATTGCTTAACCTAATGCTCTGACCGACGAGAAGAACTAGCCGAATATAAGAATCACCATTCTTGGGAATTCCTTCACACTCAAGATAATAATTATTCTTATTGATATTCGCTTCATTTCGTACCCCTAAACACACAAAAAAAATGGCGCTTAGAAGAGCAGACAAATTTCGTTTATACCTGATTTATAATGTTGCGCTATGATTATCAGATTAATAAAATTTTGGAAAGAAAACAAAATCGGTGAACAGCCGCTTCACGTATAGGAAAAATATCGAATCCATACGAGGAACAGAGACGGACTCGATAGGGTGTGAAGGAAGAAGGAACCTTTGATGCACGAAAAACACAAGGTAGAAGCCGGGAAATGGCACAGAGGTTTATTTAGAAAGAAGTTCAAGTGGTTCTCTCTTCATGGGCCAACATCAGTAAGTTTCAAAGCCTCGTGCATCACCAACATCAAGGATAGATACAACCAAGCTGGGCTCTGCGGACAAGCCTTGACCATCCTAAATCTATTTTATCTTACGGAACTAAGCGAAGCTACCGTACAGTTGATGGTGGAGGATAAGTCATGCTTGAGTGACTGGTGACCTGACGGCCAAAGATGACCTGAGGTCAAGAAAACATTAAACTGTCGGGTAATGTGCCAAAACATCATCTGTGACCTCACATGTTTGCATGGCGGTTTGCGCAACTAATTTGCCCCCGAATATTATTGCACACGTCTACTATCACATTATACCGCAAAACAGACCTCACCTATATAGAGAACGGACACGAAAAATCCACACTCCAAAATTTATGGCACGCAGACGCGAAGGTTAAAATTGCATAGTCCTAGGGAGAGCGCCTGGGGGGCAGAGAGGCGGCGACACGAGACCCCTCAATCTCTGTTACGCTTTCAGGAGAGGGTCTTGGGCATTCGCCCCCTCCCCCACACTTCGGCACACTTGGGAGGGTAGGTCTACAAACTAAGTGCTGCTGATAAATCTATCGTCCTGGTTCATCCTCAACCGCAAGTGCAAACCCACCACAGGACATCAGGAAGACATGCAGCCATGCATCAGGAACTCAGTTCTGTGGCAGCTGCGTACTCCGCACATCCGCCAGTTACGCTGAAGAGCCACCCGAAATAAAATAAAGCCCCGCCTGATAAGGTTCGGGTCACAGCAGGCCTCTCTTCGCTGGAAAAGGGCTACTGCTCAATCTTTTAGGCCGGCTTCTGACCTCAGAAATTCCTTGTTGCAATAAGAGTAATCACTTTGAGACTTTGAAGGACATACCAGGTTGCGGTGTGTCTGTTGGAGCTGGCCAATACAACGGCTTCTTCTAACGTTACTTTAACGGTTGGTAATGATGGCAGACTCGCCAATACTGACGAGTCAGCCATCATCTCGCCAATACTACCGAGTCTGCCATCATTTCGCCAATACTACCGAGTCTGCCATCATTTCGCAGCTTACCGCAAGGCTAAGACGAAACACGTAGGTAAGGATGGGCTGAAAGAAAGAGTAAAAAGAGCGACTTGGGGAGAAAACTGTTAACACAACACAATGAGAATGACCGGATTTATTTTGTTGACTTTTTTGTATTTCTTTTGAGCAGCGAAAGTCAATAAATGTCATCGGCTCATGTGAAATGTATATCAGTCAATAAGCTCCACACACTGCAGCGGTCAGACGGGAGGACCATTCGCAAACGCAATTAAACACATTATCTGCTTTAATTATTGTACCAGTGTACCACACACCCAAACTCAGTTTTCCTCCGCTCACCATCTCCCGAATTACAAGCACTCAACAGCAAGCAATATAAGTTCCCAGGTCTCATTTGTTAACAGGATAGTTCACCTTTAACATAGGGTTTGAGTTGAGATAGCCAAGTTTGTGGCGCATGCTCAAAATGACTTGTGACGCTTTCACATTTTTCCAAGAAACATCTTAATTTATTTATATTCAGCCAAGGTCGGGACCGGGTAACCCGGTAATCCAATCGCTGATTGGCTGATTTTGGCGCTGAAGACGCTATGATTATGACGCACATATGACGTAAGACTTGGGGAAAATGTAAGTGCTGAACAAAACCAATACTGTTTCAGTACCTCATTCTTTTATTGCAAGAATGAAACTTGTCGTAATGCTATGCATCAGTGATTTGCATGTTTAAAATCTTCTATAAACATTTCTAAGCAAGCGTTCTGTAGCGTATGCGTAGCGTTCAGCGCTGGCCTGAACGTTCCAGGCCGCGGGTCACATTGTTTTGATTCTGCCCCTCTCCCACCTCCACCGACCCCACGTTACCAGTACGGCGCGTGCCACGCTGTTGATGGCCGCCGCGGCGCAGCCGCCCGTGAGTGATAGGAGCCGACCGGCGAGCCGTTAACGCCAGTGACGTGTAGACCGGCATGACCTTAAGTGTGACTGCATAACCAGACGGCCACGCCCCGCACGGACAGTGAGTGACGATGGCGGACATTACACTTTCATCAGTGAAATATAATAGTTCGAATACCTACTTAAAGCAAGGTACTGTGATGGTTTTCAAAGCGTTGTATTTTCCGGCATCTTCAACAAAGTACTTGGCAATACACTCATGTATAACGTCAACTGAATCCCTCACTAAGTCGATTGACGTTGCGTGCTTCTACAGCCAGCTGATTTCGTATTACTTGAGAAAATATATGAATACACCAAATAAATTGACATTTAATTTGGCGTTTTTTCCGCGTAAATTATAGGTTTCTTTGACTTACTAGTAAAGAAGTAACTATTCTTGCTTCTCTTCTTCATCATTCTGATAGCTTCTTCTGAGCTTTTTCGACTCGTTTTTTTTCAAGGTGAACTATTCCCTTTAAGTGGCATCCCTCGAATTATCCCACAGCAGAGCCGGTCTTCAGAGGTACTACAGCAGAGTGACGCTGCTGAGACCACCCGTCAGGAAACCCAGCAGCGGACTGTCCTCAGTGTCTCGGCGGATGCTGAGACGCTGGCAAACCAGCCCGTGGCTCAGCACGTTACGGGGGAATGCACCGTTTACAGGGTAAACCTATCTAATTATGCACGCTTAACCCTATTTCTTGCGGGCGGCTAGAATTACGTTAACGTACGGAAGGGGGCAGAGTCTGTCCTTCCATAGATCTCGATAACTGTTTGGGCGTTTTCGATAGGATGAACGCCATTCGATGCGCCGACATAATATCTTTCTTTATTTTTGGACCCCGAAATTTCTGTTTTGTTGAAATATGGTAGCCAGGGGGTCATTTTTTAAGATCATTGCGGCAATGTGGTTCTACCTATTTGCATCTCCAAAACGTTTCTCAGCTTCCAACGAATGGGTTTTTCACATATCAAAAGGTCAAGTACCAAAACGAAAAACTATAGGCGTATTCAGGGGATGTAAAGAGGGGGATTTTCTGATAACAAATATGTGCAGTTCGTGATTGTCTGGGACGATATGAACGTCACATGTGGTCTTTTTGCTATAATTTGTCAAATATAATATATTGCACATAGGAGGATCCAGGTAAACACCGTGGGGCACCATGTGCGTAACGCCTTTTATCTTTTTACCAATTTGAAGTTGAACCTAATTTGACTGTGGGAATCGCCTCCCATTCTCTGCACCTGAGTGTGCCTCTGCCCCAAAATATGGACAATCCAAGTATATATGATGTATATTCCAGTGACATTGTTTCTGACCCACTTATTGCATCACAAACCACGAAGGAAGTATGCGCCGCACAACTGCACTCGTAACAGCCTCCCAAAAATGATCCTGGAACCGCCTCTGCTCAACTAATTTTTCAAAAAATTGACACAAAACGCATAATTCAATTCTAGGAAAAGTCACAAAGTTTTCAGACTCTAAGCTAAACGGTTTAGAAGTGGCAAGCGAAAAACTACCGGGAGGGCAGAATCTGCCCCCGCAAGGAATAGAGTTAACGGGCATACCGGTGTAGTGCAAAGTCTTAAGCGTTATTTACATGTGTAAGGCCTGAGACTTCGCTTGAGTTAAACAGGACATGCCAGGGACGGCGACCCCGGTAAGCCGTCCTTGCTAGCCGCAGGCGTCCACGTGAGCTGAGTAACAGGACATGCCAGGGACGGCGACCCGGAGCCGTCCTTTGCTACGCAGGCGGTCAGTGACTGAGCTAAACCAGGACAAGCGGCCAGGGAGGTGACCCGGTAAGCCGTCTTTGCTACGCGCGGGCGGTCACTGTGAACTGAAGTTAAACAGGACATGCAGGGACGGTGACCCCCCGGTAGCCGTCCTTTGCTAGCCGCAGGCGGGCACGTGACGAGTTAAACGACATGCCGGGAACGGGTGACCCGGTAGACCGCCTTTGCTAGCCGCGGCGGTCACGTGACTGAGGAGGTCAGCCAGGGACGGCCAAGCAGGAGGCCGGTGGAGATCGTGGCCGTGAGATGCGCAACCACTATACCTTAATAAAGACAGGGTTGGGCGTCGTTGCGCTTTGCTCCGAAACCCGACCACAAATAATTATGGAATTAAATACAGTATTTGAATTGTATGAACATATTTGTGCGGACATTTTCAGTCTCATTAAAAACCATGGCTACGGTCGGGCCACTCAGACTCATACGTAGACCCCTCCTTTCGTACTTGACGGAAGACCTCGCGTCTGCTCGTTAATGCGGTTTTTATTGATTGCAGTAACGATAAATGGAGGAATTAAAAGGACCAAAATTCCTGACAATGATACCATCCCTCAAGCAAATCACTTCTTCTAATACGGCAGCAGCACGCTTTGAGAAAGTGGGATCAAATTCTAAGAGTGCGCATTTCAGAGCAGTTGTTCATAATCCCGCACACGGCACATCTCACAAAGCCCGAAGAATTGATCAGAAGAATGCCTGCAACAGCTGACTTAACAACATGGCGTGACATAACCCGGGTCCAACACCCACTCTATCCGACTGAGACTATTTAGTTCCGTCTCAAAATTTAATAGGTACAAAATGTTAACTAAAACATATATTTTTACCTTATGTTTTTGTTTAGGCTCTAGCTGTACTAAAACGGGAGCAATGCATAGAGATCATATATACGATCATGTATATATAATCTCTATGGAGCTATGGAGCTTCATATTACCATTCCAAGCAGATTTAGTTTTACATTATTTTAAAAATGTACACATTTATCAATCAAAAATTTGGAAATGTATTTTCTGATCCTTGTTTCCGGAACCACAATGCACAAAAATATGACCCGGCCGATTCTCAAAAATGAATTTGGTGAAAATCGACATGCTCTAGTGCGTATGTAGAAGTTTTTACCCTATAACTTGCTGACTGGCAGCAAACACAACAACCAACTTTCACCTTAACGATTTTTCGTAATGACAGAGAACACGTGCATTGTAGGTATTATTAAAGATACGCAAGAAATGTGATTAATTGTTTCTAGAAAGTGATCAGAAAAAGAACTTCTGACACTTTTATTCAAATACAATGGAGTATTCGGTGCCTGCAAACCCATACGCGTGGGAGCCGGCGGGCAAGGGGGGAGCAACTGCCCACTCAACTTTTTGAATGGGGAGGGGGAAACGCCTTCCAAAAAAAAATTGAGTCTCAATACCTGGTCCAAAATTACGAGGCATAGCCCACGACCGCGTGGGGACGGGTTGGATCCGATCCCCCATCGGTTTTTCCTGATCAACTTTGAAGGCGTTGCAGATATCGACGTGAAACTTAGTATACCGTCGCGTTCATCAATTTTACGTCATCTATGAAAAAAGTTAGCAGCTGCTTAGAACAAAATTAGATATACCATTACCGATTTAAGTAACGTCACTACATGACATTTTTGGTCGAAAATAGCGAAATGTTGGAAAAATCACAAAAAATCAATTTTGAAGCAAATTGCAAAACAAAACATTGAAACACGTGAAATGACGAGCTCTACAAAAGCTATCCCGGATTTAAAAAAAAATCTTAAAAAACGAAACTTTTCGAAATTTGACTATTAGACATACAAACATTATTTGTGTCCCCCCTCCCCCAACTTCAAATGAGCTCCTACGCCCCTGTTCAAACCTCATTATATAGAAATTACATTGCGTAAGGGATGTTCTA